>JAZGTI010008243.1:9817-20432 GCA_036877585.1 Botia kubotai | reverse complement strand
TGGGTCTTTAAATCATAATTATTATAAACAGACACTTAAATGCAAAAGGCATGCAACATAGTCTTTTAGAGGAACCAAAACTGCCAAACGAAATAAAAGTTACGGTCGACACTCGATCAAATGGAACTAAATCACAGAAACACCCACAGTTGGCGTCAAATGAAAGTTCAGATAGGAAAGACTGAGGATTCAAGAAGCTAACGATACAAATGAATTAAAATATCAACACAACACTTACAATTTAAGGCTGATTGTGGACATATAAACCATGTGCAGAAAGAATGTTAGGTACATCTGGGAACACACAGTATGCGCACGATATTGAAGTTTGCGGTGAAGGAAACCAAACAGAACGTCAAGAGAATGGTCAACAGTTACACACAGAGATACTGATGGCTGGAACGACTGTGTGTGTGTTGAGAGGGGACTGTGTGATATCACACACACACAAACCTGTCCACAGTTTAGCTGGTGGTGATTTAGATACAGTGTCCAAAATGAACACCCGCCAGCTGTCAATTGCAAGTTGTTTTTGTTTTAGATAAAATTACGTTACTAAGTTTGAAAATTGTAACAATGGTCTGACCCTTGCTGATACGAGCAAATTAAAGTGATACAAAATGTGTTAAAACAAAACTACTTTTTCCATTAAAATAAAAATTCCAGGACATGACAGTTCTGTTCCAATACCTAAACTGTCATGCTGTCTTGCTGAAGAACTGTGAAAGACAGAGAAACAAAGAGGGGAGGGACGTGTGTGCAGTGGGAGGAGACGAATGAATGGTTGATTGACAGATAGGGTAGTCAGTGTGTGATTGCCCACCGGTTGGTTTTGCAGGAGGGTTTGTGCCCCCCTTTCCCAGACCCACTAGTGTAAGCTGAGGCTACGTTTGAGGCGAGAAGGAGAGAACGCAGATTAGACACAAAGCACACAGCAGCAGTGACTCAGTGTGTGTGTTACAGAGAGAGAGAGAGAGAGAGAGAGAGAGAGAGAGATATGTCTGCAGTGGGATGTGTCACTCTTGGTTTTAGGGTGGTTTGTAGGTGTACATGTTGAAGGTACCTGGAGGTGGCAGCTCTAGCTTAGAGCGTCTGAGCTCAGACATGGAGTTCTGAAGCTGCTCTATGACAAAATCATCCTCGAAAAAGAAATCCTTCGACAGAGTCGCCTGAAGAAACTTCACCAGGTCCTCCATTGACAGCTTCAGTAGAGTTTCTAACACACACACAGCAGAGAACATGACAAAGGTTCCAGGTCAATGAAACCTCACACTTTAGAATCACAATAAGTGGATATCACAATAAGTTTATAACATAGACATGTCATTATAATGACTACAGACTAACCCAAACCCACATCCTTACGGAAAGCCTAATGTTAAGCACATATATAAACATTAACACAGCGATGTACATGCACACACAGTGTGAGGTGGCATTACTTTTGTGGAGTTTGAGTATTGTGTAGGACATCGCTGTCAGAACTCGCTCTCCTTCAAGAATATAAATGTCCCAAATTCTCAGGGTGAGAGTAAATGGAGTCTATTAGAAAACAAAGAGACACACACACACAGTAAGACACAATAATGACACGCTGCTATATAAAATGATAACTGTGCTTTTATGTTATAAAAGTGTGTGCACACCCGATCCAGGAAACACTGAAAGAACCATTTCATAGTGTACAGGCTGGTGAACACCTCCTGATTATCCTGTAGAGGGCAGCAGAGAGACAGTTAACAAATGCAAACAGCAACAAAACATAAAGCTGTTACCAGCTTCCTGAAAACTGCATCAAGCACAATATACTGTATTCACTGTTTTTAAATATAAAGTGAAACATAAAATTAGCTGTTTTGCCTTTTGTGTAAAAATGTCTCATTATTTGACAGGCTGGCCAAAACTAAGAACAAATAAAAAAAAATGAATAGAGATTTCTGATTCATTTATCACACCGGATATGAAAGAGTCGAGCGCATTGCATTGTGGGATACAGTGCTGTATATGCTACTGTACACTGAATATTTGGACAAATGTAATTACTGTATTGTATGTGTGTAATGCAAGCAGACAAACTGCACACAGGCTGTACACAGTAAACATACCGCATCCAGCAAAAACAGTAAGAGTAACTTGCTAGTTTTATATTTTAAACACAGCCGTATATGCAGTCAGACAGGAAATGAAGAACAGTGAAGCTTAACTGTCTTTAATCCACTCACATCAAAGATGAATCACACACAGAAATAATTAATTAATTTATCCAGCTCTTTATTTATTAATATTCCCTTTAATTAATTAATCTGCCCTTTAAGGAACCCAGGCTGGTGTTTCTGCTACAACAGGACTCAGGGTTTGAGAGCTGCCCAGGAGAGTTTGTTTAGTTTATTTGGGAAACCGGTGAGACTAAGACAAACACAACAGCCTTAAAATCACAGTAAAATCACAGTACAAATCACAGTAAAATTACAGCCACTGCATGTAAAAGAAGTGTCTCAATACTTCATCAGCTTTGTTGCAACCAGCTCATACTGTCACTTTATGAGTCTGTTACTGTTTCCTCATGTACTACTATGTTTTTGGTTTAACAAGGAAGGACGCACACTACTTGATTATTGCAATTATTCAGTTCCGTGTATGCCGTCAGTACTATACTATTATCATGTGATTCCAGTAATGAACCACAACGCTGCTTCAGTCAGCACTGTTGCAGGATTCACTGTGTTCTAAATGCGGTATGTTGTTGCGGTTGTGTGTAGTAGACTGCAGCACATTGAGGAGAATGCGTGTGTCTTACTAGATGTTGCTTGAGTTTGGGCATCATCTTCTGCAGGATACGGTCATGATGTTCCTGGAAGCGCATGAGTTTAGGGAATCCTGGTACGAAGAAACCTACACACACAAACAAATAAACATACACAAACACACAACATTAATAAAGTTTTAAAGTGCAATGTGTACACACACACACACACACACACACACATACAGTCAGGTCTGAACGTTTAAGACTTCTGTTTTTCTCTAATTTAACAATTGCTTTATAAAAATGAGGTTATTAGTGTAATAACTTGAGTGAAATGTCTAATTACAGTAACATGAATTTTAGAATGTTTCACCATTTGGTTTATTTTGCTTTGGCTTTGACTCAAGCTGGCATGCATTGATTTAACAAGTTTGTGCAAAACCCGCTGATCCATGTTACCCAGCATGCTTTGAGACAGTTCCAAATATCATCTTGTGTGTCTCAGTGGAAGCATGACCTTTTGTTTAAAGGTGTTCACACGATCAAAGTCACAAATGAGCTAATATTTAATAAGTGACCCAGAAATCAACTTTATTCTCTACTTTACTCTGTAACATCATCTTACATTTTATTTCTAAATTTGAATTAGATTTTGCGTCACACACTTTCAATGTGAATTCTGACTTCTGTCCCGCACTTTATGCCTAGAGATGTTGTTCTAAGTGCATAAGAAACATGAAATCGGAGTTCTCTTGCCAGTATTACAGATGTGTGTGCGTGTAACAGGGAGAGAGTGTGTGTACCGTGCATGGAGTGTTTTTGTCCTGACATCAGTTTGACCAGCGCCCAGAAAGCGTCTTCTTCATTCATGTACATGAGTAAGAGAGCTGTAATCTGACTCATGCCCTGACAGTAGCCCACCTCCTACACACACACAATCACACAGAGAGAAAGCATAGTTTGCCTTCCACACGCAGAACAAGTGCAAACACATTCTCATAAAATGGTTGATTATGAGACTCAGCTTCCTCCTCCATTGTCAGTTTAGGGGATTTTTTCACCTGTTTAATTGTCCGTCAGGCAGAAATCACATGATCAAGCACATGTCTCCTTAACACGTTTTAGTCATCACTCGTGTTTGTGAGTTGTGCCAAAGTTTAAAACTGAGGGTTGGGTTTGCTCAAATTTATATATATATATATAAATATTAGACCACTTTACTTGCTATCAGGATGTAAAAAAAACTCTCTTTAAAGTCACTAAATACTGCTGGGTCATTTTTAAACGTTTCACCTCACAAATGGTCATGTCAAATTTGCATTTCTATTTAAGCACTTCAAATTTTTAAGACAAATATTAAGCTACAAAATGATCATGTGGTAAATCATCTGTGCCACGATAATTTAGTCCAGACCTAAATGTAGTCTGACGACAGCCTGATGCCTTTACATGCATTTTAAGATTTAGACTTTATAAAAGAGAGGACGGTTGACTCACCGTGTTATACACAGAGTATGCAGTGAGCACATGAAACAGATCTTGTTGTCTGTAACACAAAACACACACAATACACACACACGCGATCAGAGTCACATCCTCCATTCTGTGGCTCTATTATTTATAACATGGATTATTTGTTTCAGCATTTCTGCATGTTCTGTTCGTCCCTTTCTTACTAACTCATGGTTTCATACATCTGCAGTGTGAGACCATTTCACACCTCCACAGGTAAATGTCACATCAGTCAATAGCAGCGTTTTAGCCCTGTCACAATTCAATACGCCGATAACTCAAATGGAGGCTGTGGGCGTCTCGCCCTCTCGCGCGCAACTGCGTCCTCAACTTTCTCATTTCACATGTCGGTTCAGTGCTGCGGTTTCATGGCCGTGATAAATAGAAGCATCGCTGAGGAGGTACTAAAAATGTATTTTACACTCAAAAGCCACTTTACAGCACAAAAATTCGTTCTGAATTCCTGTTAAAACCACATTCAGTGCTACTGAGACCATTCACGCCGAAGTCACGTCTGATGATAGATGTTCATAACTCTCTGAAAAAAATGTTCGGGTACTTGAACTTCTCAATTATGGATTTAAGACAGTTAAGTTGGGCTGCATTTGTGACACGCTCCACGTTATCCGTCTTCTGACAGCGTAACATCATGTTTCTAGTATTGTGCGAATTGTGCAAAAGTTATCGCATTTCTGGCTTACAGTCATGAAAGAGATTGAAATATTGATTTTAACTTTGCACAGACAAGCTCAGTCAGTGCTTGTCACACTAGCTTCATAAGAACCGAGTGTCGCAGTGTCCGCATTTTCATAACAGCGTGTTGAAGTCAGAACATTCTTTTAAGAGGAATGTAATAGAAACTGTGATACACTGAGATTATCCTATTATGTTTCCTACATTTACCTCAGGTACCCTGAAATGATAAATGATTTCAATGCAGAATCAACGACCCAGCTTCTTTTAAGCAAGCTGATATTGCATTATGGGAAATCAAGTGGCACAAATGTTATTGCTGTGAAGTAGAGCAGTGATGCAGTAAGACGTCTGTGCGTGTGTCTGTTTGTGTGAGAGACTCACTTGACATCATAACGGTGCATGAACATAATGTGATCTCTGTATGTACGATTCACATCCAGATCAATCTGACGAATATCTGGAGACAAACCTCTTGCTCTGATCTTCAGTTTCTGGAGAAAGAGAGAGAGAGATCTCATAATAAAACACACAAACTTGCACTGAATTACAGTCAACACTCTGCAGGCCACAAATGAGTCTGACGACACGCTAAGAGACCGCAGCATGATTATCTGACACACACACACACACACACACACAGAGGTCCAGTTATACAGACTGCTGTGGGGTTTTGTGTCCAGCTGGACTCTGCAGGGCTTCAGTAAAGCTGCTATTGTCCGAGTGAAATCTCGCTCTGTGGTGTGTGTGTCAAACCACATAAGTGTTACTTTTAAAACCTCAGGAGCGGCCCGTTTTAGAAAGTCATACTGAAGCATAGAATTTGTGGAACTCAGTCCTGTGTGTGTGTGTGTGTGTGTGTACCTCATAGAAGTTCTTTTTCTCATCCTTGATTTTGGGGACATCGAGCAGCAGACACCAAACCCGACCTCTGAGCTGCAGTGGAACTCCCTTATAGATCCTCCTCACCAGCTACACACACACACACACACACGCATGGTTAGAAACCACATTTACATGCATCTGTTATGTTGTACTCCATGTACTAGATTATTCTTCTAAACAACTGTTAATTTAGTCAATTAAATCAATTAAACAAAAAAGTAAACAAGTAAAGTAAACTAATAAATATGCCACAGGAGGCATTTTAAAGACATTGTTATCATGAGCCAGGAGTAATACTGTAACAATAATAATATTTTAACTGTTATGATGGTTTGGAGCAACATACATTTTATTTCTGACTGAAGACAGTTACATTTACAGTATAATGAAATGAAAAATTTTCACCACAGAAAACACTACTGGTATTTTTTAACAGATTTGATCTTGGCCTGATTATAGACATACCCTGATTACAGAGATAACCACACTCTCTGACTCTGACAACCACATATTCAATATTAGTGCAAGAACACATTTGTGTGCGTCACAGGTAATTGTGCAGTCAGTAAAGATTAACTCCCATCATACGCTAGATTAAGAGCGCAAAGCAAAACGCTGAACCTACAAAAGTTAACGGCCGTCGTGAATTGTCCCTCAACTACAATTACACTTGCCCATTGGAACAGAGCGAGAGAGAGAGAGAGATGTACGACTGCAGAGGGGTGGAGAGGTAATGAAAAGAACACTCTTCCGTTTCCTGCTCTCATCTGTCCATATTAGTGCCACTAAATGATTTCCTGACCATAATTCCCCCCTCAGGGCTCATCTGTGTGTGTGTGTGTGTGTGTGTGTGTGATGGCTGTTGAGTAGTTCACTTATGATAAGGATTATATTAATAATCTCTAAGAGTGCTCTTGATGAGGTTATTACTGACAGACAGAGATGGAAACATGTCTCACAACCACATACTGAATGTGTGTGTGTGTGTGTGTGTGTGTTTCTGTCTACTTCCACCTACCAAAACAAAACAGGGTGATTAAGACTGTTTGCTTAGTTGAATAAAATAAGATCACAAATCGGCAGGTGTCGTTTGTGTTTGCGTGTGTGTGTGTTTGTTTGTTGATGGGAATTGCTTCTGTAACTGGGGATGTGTAGGCAGTCAACGACTCCGTCTGTTCGGCGGAAATAAAGGAAACGGCAAAGACAAAGTGAGAGAAAAAAAATCTGGCAGCCAAACCAGTGAAGAGCTGATGTGAAGTGAAGAGCTGATGTGAAGTGAAGAGCTGATGTGAAGGAGTTCATGGAGAGGCAGTGTATTTTAATGCTGTGTAATGCATGTTTTTGTGTATAAAATTTGAACAGATGTCACGCAGAGGCACTGAGGCAGAAGCACACATCGAGGGCTCTACACACGGGAAGAGTTATTGACGAAAAAGACAAAACAGGGTTTCAAGTATTTTTTTAATTGAACCGCAAAGTTTAACTTGACACGCTTAACCCTAATAATCTTAAAAATGGACAAAAGTTTAAAATCAGAGCATTTAAACTGAATTATGGAGAAGTTTAATCACGAACAGCTGCCTGAAGACATGAGCACACAGAGAGACAGACAGACACATTCTGTGCACTTGAGGCAGGACAGTGGTCTTCTTAGTGGACCATTTAAATGGCTTTAGTCACTTACATACAAGATAACAGACTTTCCTTCAAAGCCAGATAGTAACTGTCTGAAGGACTTTTTAAAAGTAAGTTTCTGAGGGACACACACACACACACACACACACACCTTGTCACTGTTCTTGTATTTCTCCCAGCTTTTCAACATTTTCAGCCATTTTGTGGTTCTCTCCACTTCCAAATGCTTTTGCTAGGAAGAAAAAATGCAAACAAAACCATTACATCGAATAACAGTGGAGTGTGTGAATGGACTTATTGATTATACTGAGGTTTAAAAATCAGACTGTATCACAAACTGTTTATGCTGTATTAGGTTAACGGCTGAATTAAAATGTGAATGTTTTAATTCTGAATTAAAACATTTCCTGCTACATGAGATGCTAATGGCCCCTAAAACAGCCATTATATTCTGCTTCTACAGGTTAGAGCTTAACACTTTATAATCTGACATGGTTAACTTTACACTTCACTTTTTGAAAGTAAGTTTCATTTAGTGAAAATGTAGTCAAAGCTTTACTCATCTGCATTACAAACATGTGACATCTGAAATAAACTGCATGGGGTCTCTTCATGACAACTATTAATATATGTGATTATTTTCGTTTACTCTGACGGTCATTTATAGAATTCATTTACATATGTATATATTTTTATACGATTGGCCGGTCCGATTTAAACATGTTTGCTCTGGGTTTGGTTTCTAACTGAAGTGTAACAGTTCTTGTGCTGCAGGTGTAAACACACAGGTGTAAACACAGAGCTGCGCTCACCTTTTCCTCCACTATGTCATACGCTGGAAGCTCATTCTCACTGTGACGAGATAAACACACACAGTTAAAAATATTCAAATGAGTGAAAAACACACACACAGACACACACACAAACAGGAACACACGCACACACACATAGAGGTTTTACTGTAGTACGTTTCATACACTTATGGTCTCATACACAAACACCAGTCTGTAAATTATGACTATATGAGCAATTAATGTCTGCCTTCTGCTTTGACAACATGACGGCTACAGAAAGAGTGATAGTACATCATCATAAACCATAAATCACACACTGGTTTAGCTTCTGACGCAAATCTCGGTTCCTGTGAGCTCTTCACATAGATTACTGAAAAAGGGAATTACTTGGTTCCACAGGAAGTACACTGACTGAATAAACAAACATAACTGTTGGTAACGATGACCCTGTAACCCCCACCCTGAAACTGTTCAACGTGAGAGGTCTCAGTCCGCTACACAAACAGGAAATGTCAGTTTCCACGGAAACCATTTTGGATCTGATCTGGGACATTCATGAGGTAACCCAGGGAACTGATGTCATGACATTGCGGCTCCGTTCCAACCCCTGGTGGGCTGCTTTACGCTCGACTGTGTACAAATGTAAGGCAGACACCTTCAATTACTGCATCCTAACAAAGCATGCCACAAAAAAACTGCTGGATACTGGTACATGTTAACTATAGATTTGTGTAGATGAGTGATTTGATTTTCTCGGTTCCTCCTCTTTCATGAAGTTCATCAGCCATTCCAAAATTCCTTTCTAAAATGTTGCACTTCCTGTCTCTCTGTTTGCTCGTCCCTTTATCTGTCTATCTCTCTTGTCCGCCTCCTGTTTTATCATTTCTTTTCATTTTCTTTTGCTGTCTTTCTCTTTCCCTTCACTTTCTGAAACTATAATTACAGCTTCCTGCTCTGCCAGCCACATGTGGAACCATATAAATATCCCACAGTGCACTGCTCTTTAAGTGAGCCACAAACCTCCCAGCCAGTATAAGAAGACAGGAGAGAAGAAGAGACAGCAGGAGAGGGCAAAGAGGAGCAGACCAATGTGAAGATAAGAGCGAATGTTAAGATAAGTGAACGGCCAGTCTGCTGGATTTCAACAGCATCTACATCCACACACACACACACACAATCTCAGAAAAGAATAATGGAGATCTCTTACTGCAGGAAACCGAAGCGGTCCACAACTTTATACAGATCAAAATTGGCCTCCTCCCACGGCTCCACCTCCGCACTTTCTTTACCCTGAAAACACAAACATCACAGACCGCTTCACTCGAATGAGTCCAGACACCGTCTGAGTCTGTATGTGTGCACGAGGCTGATAACGCTGGACTCCGCTGCTCTGTTCATGCATATTTCAGACAGGTAACAAGGGCGGGTGGCATGTGGACGGTGTCAGCAGTTCACAGATAAACATTTCAAACAGTAGAAATAAAGAAACCTGTGGCAGAAATGGACCTTATTTGTTTAGAAAGAGAGAGAGAGAGATACATGGACTGTGTGCTGACCACACACACATACACAGGTTATTTCATATTATCTGCTCGAAAACAACGTGTATTTTAATACAATTAGGATTTGCTGCATGGTGACATTATTTTCACAAAAATTAAGCGAATTCCTCTGAATTGAAAAATTAAGCAAATTCCTCAGTACTGACATTTATAATGCATCACAGATTATATATCTGTCCAGACAGATACACACATCCACTGTTAGCTGGTGTGCTATCAAGGTTGTGGAGTATGATGATGGAAGGATGTGTTTGGTTCTATCTGAGTGTATTTCTGTTTTCATTTGCACTGTTTGTTTTTTTTTGGATTGGAGGGTTTTTCTGAGGTGAGTAAATTATAGCTGTTTTCTCTCACCTTGTCATATTTGGCGATTATCTGGGCTCGCTCCTGTTCCAACTTTACCGCAGCATCCCGCTCTGAATCAGACGCTGAGAGAGAGAGAGAGAGAGAGAGAGAGAGATTAGCCACAATATTCACTGGCCAATAACTATAATTTACAATATTTTGCTGACTTTCGGGTACAAATTTGTCCACACACACAGTGGCTTTTCATATAGAACTGAGTCAGTATGTGTCTATCAAGGGCACCGTGTGTCATTCTCATCTTAAGCACACTGAGATTTGCTTTCAGAGGAAAGAAACTGCTTCAATACAAGTTTGGCTGTACGGAGAGCCTGAGTACAATTACCACAAGAAAAAATTACTATGGAAGTATATAGAACAAAATGGCGGAAGTAGATAAAGGTTTAAATAGTGCAGTCATATAACTCAAATAATGTGTGGAAGAC
>JAZGTI010008242.1:0-20432 GCA_036877585.1 Botia kubotai | reverse complement strand
TTGCACATACTCAATGTATAGTGATCAATGTGTAGTATAATGCAATGTAAGTCGCTTTGGATAAAAGCGTCTGCCAAACGCCTAAATGTAAATGTGTGCTTTGCTACTAATTTGTGTGCACTAACTTGGATGTGTTAAATGCAGAGGACAAGTTCCAAGTATGTGTTACCATACTTGGCTGTCATGTCACTTTCCTTCCTTTCCTGTCTCTCTGGTAGATTACAACTGTGTCAGATGAGCAGATGAACAGCTTCACTAGAAACATCACCTCATGTGAGGACACTGATTCCACCAATCTCACCTTACAACATTTGCCATTTTGGAATCTCAAAACTTGTTTGTTGAGCTTCAATCTGCTGGTCGGTCTTCCAACACACTCCTATGTTTTGTGGCTCATTGCCACAGGAAGAGGAATCGCATTAGAGATATTCATCTTTAATCTTACCATTTGTGAGATCATTTACTCTCTGCATTCTTTTGTTTACTTACTGTTAATAGAGTTTCCAAATCTCGCTATATTGCAACGAGTTTTACAAGCGCTAGTAATGACGGGTCGCGCTTTGTTCGAGTGTCTGATCTGTGTGGAGCGTTACCTGGCGGTGGTTCATCCCGTGACCTTTCTGAAGTACAAGCCTCTGAGATACAGAGCGATCTGCTGCGCTGCTGCCTGGATCATCTGCCTCGCATTCTGTTTGGGAAGGATGATTGCGTGCATGCTATCAGACATGAATGCATATATGTGGGTCTTCTCGGTTCTCTTTCTTGTCCTCCTCCCTTTTCAGTTGTTTTGCCTTTCGGCTGTTCTCAGAGCTCTGAAGCAGTCAGGACCGGGCGAGAGAGGGAGAGAGAGAGAGGAGGAAAACCACATGAAGAGACGAGCGTTTTATCTCATTCTAATAACTACCGTGAACATGGTCATCATGTTTGTACCTTATATTATCACAGGATTCCTCACTGTTCTGACACAACAGGAACATTTCGCTGGCTGGTTTATTAGTCGTTTGTGTTTTGTTTTAACTGCTTTTGTGCAGCCGGTTCTTTATCTGCACAGAATTGGAAAACTTCCCAGCTTTTGTTCCTTATAAACCTGCAACTAAGACGAGACAAAATGCGAATTCATGTAACTTTTTATTTCTGAATAATGAATTGCTTTAAAAACGGTACATGCAGTCAAAACATCTAAGACCACTAGTTAAACTGTTTATTTTGCATGGTATTAGCGTAATAAGTTTTAATGTATTACAGACTGAAAAGTAAATCTGATCTATTGCATAATACTGCATATTTTGCATTATAATGTTTTCGTTTTTAACCTCAAAACTTAGTTATTTCCAGATTTGAATTGGAGCAATTTAGTTTTTTGTAGTTATTATTAGTATTAACTACTATTACTAGTAGGCTTAGTTGTTATGTTCAGATTGTATTAGTTAGAGCTATATTCATCTCAGATTTAATGTCTTTCTGCATTTTTGTTTATTACAAGGGTTTGTGTAAACCGCATTTGTTCTGTATTATTATGATCATTAAAATATTGTACACTTTCAAATAAATATGCCAGACCATTAGAAGCACTTTCTGTAGTGTGAATGTAGTGTATGAAAATTAATAGCATTTAACACCCGACATCTAACTATTTAATGGTTTCATTTTAATCAAGCCTAACAAACTGTAAATCAGAGTAAATGCACAATGAACATGCATCTATATACACAAGACATAGAATATGAATGAGCAAGGCACACAAAACTGATGAATACAAAAATTACAGTGTTCTACAACATGCATGATATGAGCTTAGCTGTCCCCTGCTGACAGCCTTGTATTAATACACCACAGGCTTATTTCACTGAGTTTTCTTTTAAAGGGATAGCTCACCCAAAATTAAAAAAATCATCTACTCGCCCTCATGTCATTCCAAATCTGTATGATTTTTGCCTCTGAGGGACGCAAAAAGAACCTCTTTTCAAATACTATGGTAACCAAACAACAGTGGAATTTACTGACTCACTGTATGGACACAAAACTACTGATGTCATATAGATTTGGATGACATGAGGGTAAGTAAACAATGAAAAATGTTATATTTTTGGGTGAACAAATGGGTATGTGAACCTGCAAAGAGAGCTATTTCTTTTAACGCATTTCTTAGTCTATATATAGTCTATATATATAATGTGAATTAAAAGGTTCATATTCACTAAACAGGTCTTTCTGTATAATATTCACACTTAAGAAAATGAATGCTGCATTATCGCATATTATGTCATTACAGAAATTATGTTCTTTAAATACAGTATGTCTGATGCTCATTATAGCATCAAGTAACGACCTTTTTCGGATTTGCATGCCTGTAAAAAATCATAAATCATAACTTTCAAATTTTCCAGATTTTCATCATTTTTACCATCATGTTTTGCACATTAAAATATTTGCATGTCTGCATATCTTTTATGCAGCAAGCCATATATATATCACCACAGATATGTAGTGCGTTATATATCCAGGTCAGTTTAGAGATTTATGTTGATTCAGACTGAGTATTCGCTCCTCAGGTAAACCTTTATTTACATGAATAATCTGATTAATCTGTGGTTATCATAACAAAAGAATTATGGTCGAGATTGATAGATTAGCTAAAATGTCAAACTAAATTATGAGATTTACTTGTTTCGCTAGATATAAATTACACTTTACTTGAAGGAAGAGAAATTCTGGCAAGAAAATGGCAAGATTATAAAGGTTTTTAAACCAAAAGTTAAAATGATAACAGTTGCATGATAGTATAGTTTAAGTATTCATAAGTGTGATGTACTATCTACTATATATATANATTTACATGAATAATCTGATTAATCTGTGGTTATCAGCATAACAAAAGAATTATGCTCGAGATTGATAGATTAGCTAAAATGTCAAACTATATTATGAGATTTACTTGTTTCACTAAATATAAATTACACTTTACTTGAAGGAAGAAAAATTCTGGCAAGAAAATGGCAAGATTATAAAGGGTTTTAAGCCAAAAGTTAAAATGATAACAGTTGCATGATAGTATAGTTTTAGTATTCATAAGTGTGATGTACTATCTACTATATCTCTATATATATACTATATACTATGTGTATATATAAATATATGTTATTTATAATTATTATTTTACAGGTGCTTATGAAATGAATGACTCCATTGGGAACTTGACCTCATCTGAGGCTCATTCTCACCCCAGCCTCAGTACACATGGAGCAACAGCATCCGGTGTGCGGATCGGTGTGCTGTGCTTTAATCTACTCTCTGGTGTTCCCGCATACTCCTGTGTTGTGTGGCATATCGTCAGAAATAACGTCGCCTCAGAGTTCTTCAACTTGAATCTCAACGTGTGCGAGATCTTTTTCTCTCTGACTTCTGTGGCCTTTGTACTGTCACAATGGTTTCCAAGTTTGATACTATTACAGAGACTTTCACTCGGGCTGGCCATCACCGGTCGTCCTCTGTTTCAGTGTCTGATCTGTGTTGAGCGTTACCTGGCGGTGGTTCATCCCATGACCTTCCTGAAGTACAAAGCATTAAGACATAAAATCGTCTGTTCTGTTCTTGTTTGGCTGATTGCTTTCGGCTCCTGTTTGTTTTGTATGTTTAGTTTTGTCCCTTATTATATTCATGTATTCACGTGGTCTACCCTACTGCAGTTCCTCATCTTCCTCTTCATCCAGCTGTTCTGCTGCGTGGCTGTTCTCAGAGCTCTGAAGCAGTCAGGACCGGGTGAGAGAGGGAGAGAGAGAGAGGAGGAAAACCGCATGAAGAAAAGAGCGTTTTATCTCATTCTAATAATTACTGTAAGCATGATTATCACATATGCCCCTTTTGCTGTCACAGGATTCGTTTATATTCTGACGCAACTTGATGTTGCAATTTTCTGGCCGGTTTGTTTCTCTTGTTTTATTCTGGGTGGTTTTGTACAGCCCGTTCTTTATTTGAAAAGAACTGGAAAATGTTTCTGCTTTAATTCTATATAGCCAGACTATTACTGGAGTCGTACTGACACGTGCTGTATGTTCTTAGACCTATAATGTACTAGCGTGATTGTAATTTTTTGTTTTGTGTTGTTTCTTTAAATAACCAGTAACCCTCTCTTTATGATAGCTGTCATTTTTGCTGTAATAAAATAGGTGGATTTCTATGCCAGCTGCTAAAAAGTATAAATATACTTTATTCAATGCTGAAATTTCATGAGATTCCACTATACTCACGTTGTTGTTACATTCTTTTCAAAGATTCGCCACCTCACAAATTGAAGCATCCCTTAAGAAACAAATATGATCTCAATTAATATATAATGATGAATAATGAATAACTACTGCACCATCCATAGAAGATATATATTTATATAAATATATTTAGGCCACTTAGTGGTTGCTATCAGGATGTGAAGAGACATTCAACCAGCATAACAAAAATGTTACTGTGAAAAATTTCCTACCCTGCCTTACAATGTAAAATTCCCCTGACGGCAGCTATGTGGTACTTTGATTCATAAATCAGTTTTCTTGAATCCGTTTGCCTGTATGTAATCTATAGGTGTCATCGATTTATATATTGACCTGTTCGCCCGCCATTTTTCAAGGACACGTGGTCAATACTATAAATTACAATCTGTACACACTGATTCAACACATCTTTTTAAACTACCTGTTCTGCCAGTCATCATATTTGCATATATGCTGTGTTTTCTGGACCAGATATTCTGGACCAGAACAGAATAGCAACAGAAGACTGAATACGAGTCTGAGTTTTGTGTTGGGAGAGTGTGAAGATTTGATGATTATTGTTCAGGTACCAAACTTTTTCTGAATATTACTTTGCTAAAAAATAAATAAAATATAAAATGGCAATTAATAGTTATATCTAAAGCTTCAAAGGATGAAATGTTTGGTCCGCCACTAAAAATGAAGGCTTGGTGTACTTCACAAGTAAAATCCTCAAAATTACATTGTCACTTTTTTAATATAGCTGGTTGTTTTTCTAGAGTGTTTTAGGGTACAGAAGGTAAAATATTTCAATTAAGACAATAAAGCATTAAAGATCTTGTTTACTGTATGCGTCTACTGTATGCGTCTACTGTATGCAACACGACCCTGTTCTCTCAGCAGCATTTTTGACTCAGTCCAGCAATAATACAGTTTCTCACTTGGAATATTTTAATTAATTAATAGATGTTATCAGTTAAAATGTCATCATGTTATCACATGGTTGAAAAAAATCACCTTTTAATGCACCTTGTCCCTCAATGTAATTTATACAAGCTTCGTTTAGACTAGAACATTGTTTTGAATATCATCTTTCAGCTTAAAGTACATCAACTGTGCATTCGAAGGAATACCGTGTTTTATTTATCTTGATATTTGGCGATCGCAGTCTAAATTTATTAACTTTTTGTTCAGGCGAATGAAAAGACACCATGAACATCTCCAAGGACACCACTGCACTGCTGATACATGATTCATGTAACATGACCAATGTTTTGCTACCTTTTGATGTGGCAATACATGTCCTTAATTTCCTGTTTGGTCTTCCAACACACTCCTACGTTCTGTGGCTTATCACCACGGGAACAGGAAGAGGAATTACGTCAGAAATCTTCACTCTGAACCTCTCTGTTTGTGAAATAATGTTCTGTCTTCACTCTGTAATAACCGTAATTTCGACTAAATTTCCAGAAATGTGGGACGTTAGGATGTTTATGTCTGGATTTGTCATCACCGGTCGTCCTCTGTTTCAGTGTCTGATCTGTGTGGAGCGTTACCTGGCGGTGGTTCATCCCGTGACCTTTCTGAAGTCCAAACCTTTAAGATACAGAATCATATGTTCCACGATTACTTGGATGCTGATCCTGATCTCTTGCGTGTTTTGTCTGCAATTTAAAACCCCTTGTTTAGTTAGTTTTTTTACATGCTTGTACATATCACAGTTCCTCCTCTCGCTCTCCATAAACCTGTTCTGCTGTGTGGCTGTTCTCAGAGCTCTGAAGCAGTCAGGACCGGGAGAGAGAGAGAGAGAGAGAGAGGAGGAAAACCACATGAAGAGAAGAGCGTTTTATCTCATTCTGATAACTTGTGTGGAATTACTAATAACTTATGTTCCAAGTTCACTGGTGGCATTACAACATCTTCTGCCATTCTCCGTTATCCCAGAACTGGATACAATAAGTCTTGCTTGTTTCCTGGTTCCAGGTTTTGTCCAACCAGTTCTCTATATCCACAGAGTTGGGAAACTGTCCTTCTGTAAATCACCTTAGTTGACCTTTTTTACAGTCTGTCACATTATATCCCAATTTTAACAGCACCGCACAAATAATTGAGTGGTGGGTATTTGTTGTCATAACATGTTTGTTGTGTCGTCGTTTAATAAAAACAAATCACAAATCCCTGTGTTCTTATTTCCATTAAACTGACATAAAGATCAATCTTCTCTGGATGATTTTAATAGTATGAAAATGCGTTTCCAGGTGAACAGGAAATGAACAACGTACATCCACAGATATTTATTTCTGTATGTCTTTAGTGTCAAAAATAACAATAACTCTAGGGTTAGGGGTAAAACAAACACACAAGTTAATTTTTTATCATAAGACATATACTAACAACTGTTGATAAACTGTAATATACATTTTACAAACAGGTTTTTGAACCACGGACTTTCCAGGTAATAGTAAAATGAAAGTGCGACTGTATTGTTCCGCCCTCTACTGTGAACGTGCAGTTACTGCACGCGCTGTAATTTGACGTTCCTGTGATCATGGGGGTATTGATTAGTTTTAAGATGGTGGATGTCTAAACGGCCATACGGGAACACATTTGCTGTAATTAAGCTTCTGAATCATCTAAATTAAATAAGAATCTATTATTATGACAATTGGCTGAAACCATAAAAGCAGGGTTGGCAATTTTTTCCAGGACCATTTTTGTTATCCTTTTGTTATTGAAAGTCTCTTTACATCCTAATAGCAGTCACTAAATAAAGTGGTATAAATAGATTTATATGTATATATGTGGTGGGCGCAGGACCATAAAATGTATATCCAGTTGTATTCGGTCAGAATGCAATGATAGGATGTTCTAATGCCTGCCAAGCTGTGTATTTGCATAACTCGTGCATGGCTTTAGGGAACACTCTGAATAGAGGGTGGGATCTTATATTTTCAAAGCTAGGTTACATTTCCTAGCATGTTTGAAATTGCCTACCGTAGCTTTAAGCATACTGAGTTGTAACTGCATCATGTGTGTGCTTATATATATCTGACCGACTATAAATGACGACTTAAATTTGATCAAACTTGCATTATCTACAAATGTTTTGTTCATTTGTTTGTTTTGTTCATCTTGTAATGCCAGTTAAGCTTTAGAACTGATAGTCATGCTATACAGAACAGAACACAGGAAATGACGACTGTAGATAGAACCACAAGTACCTCACTGATATCTCCAGTGTACAAGACATAAGAACACAGGGCAGTTTGTTCACCTTTGGAGAACAACACCAGCCACAAAAGAACTATTGAGTTATAGAGATAAATCCCTCAAAACTAATGAGTAAAGCTGTTCTGTTTTATTCTGTCATTGAAAGAAAGTGGATGGAGACCAGAGACTGCTACAAAAAAGCCAAAAAAACACCATTAAACATTATTGACATGAGTGTGAAAATATGTCTGTTTGAGTATCTGAGGCCAGTTTTAGGTGAGCTGTAAAACAGCATCTACAACAGCAGAGCCTAAAGGTTTCCTGTAGCTCAGTGGTTAGAGCATGCCGTTAACCACGCCAAGGTCATGGGTTCGATCCCAGGGATTGCACATACTCCGAAACTATGTATGGTATAATGCATTGTAAGTCACTTTGGAAAAGTGTCTGCCAAATGCATAAATGTAAATGTAAAGGGGTTTGCACCAACCCAGTTTGAATTTTTGCATTTGTCAGCAAACCTCTGAGGTGATGGTCCAAGCTATGATGCTGTATTTATGCACTGTAACAAACAAGCGGCTTTGAGACAGAAAAAAATCAGTGAGAATTTGTGTAAGAACTATGATCTCAAGGCCAGTGGACATTGTTACAAGTTGTTAAGCAGGAGTCACCATCCAGATAAAACAGTCATGTGAAAGATCAACTCATTCTTTTGAGTCAGAAAATAAAACAAAGTGATTTTTGTTTATTGTTTTTAAACAGAATGTGTGATGACTCACGAACACAATGAGTGTTACAGGAATGGGTGTATCGTTTTCTTTATCTTGGTTTTAGGATGATCTTAACATTACAAGAACTTTAGACAAAATAGACACATATAATCTATTTTTGTCATTTCACAGGACAATTATACAAACATAAGTGCGAAGCGGCTTCATTAAGAATATTATTATGACTTTTAGGATACAAGGAATGATTCAGAAGTTATACACTATTTGGGTGATCAACAATCATCATGATTCGTTTTTAAATAAAATTAATACGATTATTGATTATAAGTATAAAGATAATTATTGATTATAAGTATAAAGGCATGCAGTCTTGAATAACTAATGAATATGGATTTTGTGAAAGCTGAAACTTATTATGCATTAAAAAACAGCAGGGAATCACGTAGAAAAGGGTTTTTTTGTTTGTCCTGATTTGTGAAAGACAATATCCAGCTGGGCACTGTGTTTTCTAACAAAACGAAAGTCCGAATGACCAAAACCACATGACAATGGTTAGTGTAGTTTGCTTTTCCACAAGCCATCCTTTAAAAACATCGACAGGTCTTCCACTGTCTGTCCACCCACAACAGAGTTTAAATTAACTGCCACACAGCCTCAGTTATCCCTTCATTCTTAAACATGACCATGAAGTAAACACAAAAATGTGAATTTCAGGTTTCAAATAATAGCAGCGCACTAATAAAATAGAAGATGAATTGAGAAAAAAATAAACATTTGATATTTTAACAAAATCTCTTGTGAATTTTGGGTTAAATTAAACACTGTGTAGTTTTTTTGTTCAGCAGTTTAATTTATTTAAACATTGATTTTAAGAACCTTTTTCCCCGAAGGAGCATTTAGTCAGATTTGGGGACAGTTCTGTCCCTTAAGTGATGTGTACCCACATACATTCCTCTCCTGGAGACCCACACACATTCCAGCCCTGGTGCTGAAGTCCACTTCAGGTTTTCCAGCCCCTCCCCTCTCTGGGTGATTAGTGTGGTAAGCCACTGCAGGATTGGGTGAGAGAGTTAGTCTCATTACCGCGTGTACAATGAGTCACTGACCAGCCTCACAGTTCTGATGCTGCCCGGAGGAACTTCACCTGAACGGAACTCTTGACACTTATAGGAATTAATAAACCAACAGGAGTTTCATCAGAACGCACTTTCAACCTAATGATCCCGCAGGACGTTGTTCCACTATGAAGGACTCACAGAGACATTAAGCTGAAAGGACGTTTGCTCTGGGGTGTTTGGAGTGTCTCGCATCACCATGGAGATCAGGAAAGTCCATCGGAATTGTCACAGGACGGTTTTCCTGACAATGATGTTGTTCAAATCTGGTGAGTGTCTCCTCTCCTCTCAATACTTACAGAAATGATATAAGAAGCATATATATGTTATTCTATGAAATTATATTTTCATATTTAAACATTTATGGAACATAAATATGTTATGTTGAATGATAATGTGCGGTTAAATGGCAGGGAGAACTTTTATAAGGAAAACCCATAGATCTGTAAAAGGGGAATACATATTTATTGATAACTGTGGGTTTTGACAGTGTTTGGTCATTTCAATGGATATAGTCTTGAATGAGTCTTTGTTCATCTCTCAGAGTCAAGAGCAACAGGTTGGATGTTGTGTGTGATTCTCTTGCCTATTTTTCTGGCCAAATGTTACTCTGTATATAAAAAGGTAAACAAGAGTAAATGTATATACTATAATTATGTATATATTGTAGTTGTGTTATAAAGCTATAATCATTATTTCTCTTATAAATTCCTCAGAAAATTAATATAATATAAACCTAAGTATTACATTTTTGGTATCTAGTCCTTCAGTGTTGTTTCTGTAGGTTTGATGCCTCACATTGCTGTAAAATTTGCTGAAGAATAAAGTGCTAAAAAATGTAAGTGGATACGACTGGTGCGTGGCACCGACAGGAGTTTTGGGGGAGGTGATTCTCCTCTGCCTCTATTTTCCCTCCTATCATCCATGCTGTCGGATTCGGCCCCGCTCCCAGGCCACTGTCTGAAACAGAAAAAAAGTTGGGGGGTGGGTTCCATTGTTTCCCGTTGCCGTGACAACAGGGCTGAGTCATTTGGAAGTTGTGCGAGGGTGGAATTCATGTTAAGCACTTTTAACGAGCTCCGTTTGTTTTTGTGTCCGGTTTAGGCTTAACGTTCTTTCATCCGTATGTGTGGACAGGCCGTGTTTTCTGTGACGATCATATCTGAGGAATATTAAGGGGGATGATAATAAATCTAGTTTTGTCATATTTGTTGTTGACAGGAACAGAGATTCTTTGTATGATTTTGAAGAGCGTTGTATGAGATCACCTGAAAGCAAACAGTCTATGTAAATGGAAACATTGTTTGGTTTCTGCATGTGGTGTGCTTTTGTTGGTCTTGGGATTATTTTAGCACATTAATAGAATTAATAGTGGGGGGTCTTTCGGTGTATGATGTAATTCTTTAGTTCTATTTACATTACAATACTTAGTTTATGGAATGAACAGATCGTATAGATCACACCACAATGTTTGAAACATCATAATGTTCACATACAAATCCATTTCATATAGGTTGTCATTTTTTTTAAGTGCATTTTAAAAGACAGGTGATAAAATGCCATCGTTTTTGCAAAAACAGGTCAGTCTTAAAAATATTTAATTTTAATATTTTTATTTTATTATTTTTATTTTGTTTTTATACTAAGTTTATTTTACCAGGCAGGTCACTTTAAGAATGTTTATGTGATAATAATAACAGTGTTAATGTGGCAGAAACTAACAATCAATAGAATTCCTGCTCCAGTAAAACAAACCGCTCTGAATAACGTCTAAGTGCTGCCTAAGTAGATCTAAATGTTGTGTCAAATGGAAACTTATTAAGCACTTATATTATCACTAACTGGGCCAGAAAGCATCGTTCTAACCTTCTGTTGCTGTAAGTCACAGAAAGACTTCAGCGAGGGAACAGTGTGTAATATTGCGGTCTGATTTCCGGACTGAACGGATGAGTTTATCTCAAATCATCCATGTGACATCAAGTACTAACAGAAATGGGGAGGAACTTGGAATGCACGTGACGTTTTCAATGAAAATGTCTACAAAGCAGCCCTGCCCCCAACTCTAATCCCGGACTGCACACGGGGAGGGAAGAATAACCCCACACTCCAGGAGAGAATAAATTCACATGACGTGGTTCAAGCACTTTTAGAGTCAAAATTTCTGCTAATGAGTGTGTGAGTCTATAGCAAGTTTGTATTGAGTTTGTATATATGCTGTCAGAGAGTTTGTATAAATGAGAGTTTGTATATATGCTGTCAGATAACTTTGTTGTTATGTAGAATGCTGGTTTGTTCCACAAACAATAATTTTGACTATAGCTAATAACAAAAACGGCTAATTCTGTGATCATGTTGATGTCAACATGAACTGTTAATGTTCTAATATAAAGTACAAGTCAAAATATTTCTTGAATTTATTCTGAATAACTTTCAGAAATGTAGTAGCTGTAGATTCACCCGGGAGAATGAAGCATACAGTACATACAAACACACACACACACACACACATCTCTCCCATGCTTGGGAAAATAAACACACAACAGGTTATCACAAAGTCCTGCCTTACATCACCTCACAGCTGCCCTCTCTCTCTCTTTCTCTCTCTCTCTCTGAAACCCATCTCTTCGCACCCATATCTGTGGACAGACGCATAATAATTGTGTTATCTCACAGGGCTTATTTCCCTATCTCACTGGACACCTAGAAAAAAATTCACAGCTATTCCAGTCAATGTATTGAGTAAGGGGGGCAGCTGACCCCTTTACTTAAAAGGTGTGTGAAATCACACATTCAGTTACCCCTCTTCCCAAACAAAAACACACACACACATACAGTGACAATCTGGAACCCCACTAACAGCGAAACTAGCCTATCACACCCATTCACAGCAGGAAGTCAGACACAAACAAGAATGACTGACAGTTATCTAAACATAAGGGGTGGAGTTTTGCTTGACTGACAGCTGCTATCAGTGAGTAGAGCGAGTTAGCATGTGAGAAAAATGGTTTTAGCTGGAACAAAACGTACGTGACTAACATTCCTCCAGCGGTCCTACCCAGATAACGTAAAATATTTGCACACGTCTAGAGTAAGAAATAGCGCTCAAGACAGCTACGTCAGGAGAATGTCTCTGTTAGATAAAGACCAGAGATGCCTTCAGCGTTTAAGCCAGTATCAGCAGAAGCACTGCACCAGTCACTCCACCTGGAATCTAAATGTGTCATGTATCTGGTTGTTGTCCACATTCCAGCATGCTTAAGAGGGCACAGAGATGTACAAATGGCACAAGAGCAGATCAAAAGGTGACAACCTCCCATTTAAATCTATAGCTACAGTATAGAGCTAATGTGCGCATGCGTTTATCAAAGTTATACAAAATTAAGATGGAAATCACTCATGTTTTATTGGTTGTCATCCTAACATATGAAACAATGTCTTAAAAAATGGACCAAAGCCATTCTATAAAAACTGTGTGACTGGAACTGCATTAGATAACAAATGATCAACCCAATTGTCATCTATTGGAACGATTTTGTAAATACGTTTGTTAGATTTTAAATGATATAATATAGACATACTGTTCAGACTTCAGACAAAACATATTTGGTTAAGTTAACATTAACAAGTTAGTCATTTATGTGATGAATTACACCTGGTTACTCTGCTAAGACCCCAGTGCAAACATAAGAGGAACTAACTAAACATCTTGTAAAATAACCTTGGGACCAGCTGGTTAAAAATGACTGCAAAAATAGCTAAGAATAGGAACGTTTGTTTGCAAAGTTTTGATGTTGTTTTATTTAAGAAATCACAAGAAGCAGTAGTGCTGATTCCAGAAACTACTGAGAAAGTTTGATGCATGTGGACATTGTTGAGCTTGGGGCCAAGAAACCACGTGCTACACGTTTTGGCTTACTGTATCTTACTGTAAAGAAGCCTTAGGCCAGCAGCCAGAGAATCAAGAGCTATCAAGACACTGACACAATACTTGAAAGGAACATCATGTGACCGATCTGAAATGATCTAAATGATCTGCTTAACTGTGGTCATCTGTTGTGCTTAGAAGAAAAGGTTCTATATACAACTCTAATAATTAAGCGTGTGTAATGGTGATCCTCTGACTTTCCTTCTTGTATTCTTGTTGTGTTTTTCTAGCTGTTTACGCTGCTTTGAAAGAAACATCGACAAGCACTATGTATATCTGCAGAGAACATATAAATGATCTTTTTAAAAACTCTAGAGTCTAATTGCAGAAAACTAAGGAGACAGTGAAGCTCGGCCTTGAGTCAAAAGCTGCATGGCTTAGTAGTAAGAGTAGCCTAAGCTGGTCTTTTTACACACCACACTGAGACGATTACGGTCAGATCAGTACGTGAAGCTTCAGGTCTCCTCTATCTCCAGTGATCCTCAGCATCAGTTCCTCCTTCAGTGAAGTTTACAGCCCTATTCGGACAGGCCTAGTTTTCCCAGATAAATATTTTATATATACACTCATTGTTTTTCTCAGACTAACCATATTGTAGAAATTAGTTCTCTGAGAAATTTCTGTGAGAAATCTGATTCCTTCCGGATATTATATTCTACTTATTTCTTTTGATACACAAACTAAAGTTACATTTAAAAGATTAACAGCGAATGCATCCCATTTACAAGTAATACAACGTTCAATCTGAATGCTTCTGAAGTTTGTGAACACTGAATGTGAACACAAACTGAGCGTGTTAAAGTGTACATAAAGTTAATGTGGTGCAAAGCCCTTAATTCACTTTAATTTTCTTTAAACAGGCAACGTGATACAAAGACTTTATCAAGCATATGTTGAGAAAGCACAGACCACAGAGGAGAGGAGGTGGATACAAGGTCACAGAGGTCAACATCTCATGGTCCCTGTGTCAAATTAGCCTAGCAGTAACTATGGAAACGGAAAATCAAACGCTGGACACTAGCTGGGTCAGTCTGACTGGAGATCATTTTCCTGGACCGGGGGTGGGGCGTGAAGGCTTGTGTGGGTTTCTGACGTGACCATCCAAATTTTGGTTTTGGGCATATAAAAAGGGGAAATAATGTATAGAGAGAGAAAGAGAGACAGTGAGAGACTCTTAGTTTAAACAGCGTTTGCTCAATAACCTCCACCGTGTGTGCTTGTTTGCTTTAAGATCACTGTGTGAAGCACATGTCCATTCTTAGATCAGCACGGCCGTGTTAACAGTAAGATGAGTCTATAAGCTCTGAGCTGTGTGAGAACAGTCTGTGTGTATTGTAAGAGATACGATTTAAAACATAGTAAATCTTTCACTCTAATTAAAGTGCCCGGACAAATACACTGCTGTGTGTTTGAGAGCACATGTTTGGTATAACATGGATCATCAGGTTTTGCACAGACCTGCGGAGACCATCATGTCAGCTCGACTGCATGAAACCAGTTAAAGCAAACCAGAGACATACCACATATTTAGACATTCTGAAGGATTGGTAAATTCTCAATTTATAGTTCCCCTTTTTGAGGGTGGCTGGCATTGCACATGGGACCATTACACAAGGATCTGCATCACATCAGAATAGAAAATTGAATTTGGAATATTTATGTTAATCAATTCACGTACGTCAATGATACCTCGAATTCTGAGACTTATTTATCATCTGAAATGGCCAAAAAAATCAAACCTTTGACATTACAAGAGGGACCCAAGCTATCTCTAGACTCCATAATATTAAAGAGATTTAGGGGTTGGCTCTTTTGACTCGGACCAGAGAAATCCTCGCATCCACATAGCCACATTACCCTGGCAACCACCCAGAACAGCCTAGTTCTGCACCACTCATGGTTTCTTTAGAAAATGTGACAATCTTATACTTTCTATGGTAAAGAGATCATGACACATGGGCGCTGCTCATCCAAGAGGGCCTGTCTCTCTGTCTGTCCATTGATCAGATGTAAAAAGCTTACGCTAAAGTTATTTAAGGAACAGCAGATCAATCTAAACCACTCTGTACTGATCTGTTTCACGCACAGGGCTGGAGAGTGACTAAGTAGCAGTGTTAGTATCCAGTGCTAGAATGCAGCTAACTGCTTCGCTCAAAAACATAGCTTGACCTTCATCTAAATACTTTAGATAGTAATTTGATTCATGAACATAACTTACCATTCCTTTTTAACCTCTACTATATTGTTATTTATAGTCCTTTATAAATATTATTATACCTAATAAATCTAACTCTACATTTTGGGATTTTACATGTTAAATAACAAGGCAGATCAAATACTTTATGCACATTTGAAACACATTTAATACCCACAAAAACTCACACACTGCGTACACCCTACAGTTCTCAGAACTATACCAACTGCATGAATTCTTCAGCTTTTGCTCAGAAACATAACCAAAAAATGCTTCTGCTCCAACTACACACGAATACACACAAGCACAACATCTCATTCCTTTTGCCCATTCATTAATATCTTCCGCCTGAATGAATATTTGGGATGAAGCTCCATGGCCAGGGCAACAAAAGTGGTTGAGAGGTGGGGGTGTGGAGTTTAGAGGGACGAGGGGCCCCACGAAGGTTAAGGATGGGAGGGCCGCACTAATGGATCTGTGGTGGGGGCAGAAGGTCGGGGTCGACAGATAACAGGAATTTAAAATGACTCAAAAAGCTCTCGTGCCATTGGCCGCTTTGTACGGGAAAATCCCAGTGAATGCTTGTAAAAAGACACACACTCATATGCACAAACAATGTGCAAGCGACAACACACAAATACACACAAACCCACAACGCCAACATTCAGATATATCTCTGAAATCTGGCCTCTTAGTTCACAGTTACAATAACCTTTTAAAGGCTTTATTATAACTAACGATGGAGAAGACCACCTCACAGATGGACCTGTTTATTGTAACGCCGACATTAAAGATATTCTCTCTCTTTGTTCCTGTCTAACTCTACCTCCCTCGACCTGAGGTTTAGGGTTCAGCACCACCTGTGGATCACTTGACTTTTTGTACTGAATATTGTTAGAGCCAGGAAGATTTGAACAAACCTTTATGATTTGCGCTATGCATATAAAAGATATCTCAATTATGCTTGAGGAAAGGTGTGCTGTTACAGTTCTAAGCTGCTGAATTTATGAATTTTGCACAGGGAATGATAAAACTATACAGAGAAAGGTTCACACTGAACCCAAGCCATATATGGGGACCAGAACATCATAGAAACTTTTCAGTAACCAGTAACAACATAAAACCATTCACAACACCTAGGTAACCGCTTAGCAATGCCTTAGCATCTACTGGAACACATTAGCAACTGCATAGCAACATGGTAAAAACAACTTGGGACAACTTAACTAACTGCATATCACTCAGGGTGGCTAGTTTTGCACAGGAAAGCTCTGATCCAAGTAACATTTAATACTCACATATACCCATAAAAATGTCTCATTTTAATTATTAGTTATGCTATTGCATATATGATTAATTTATTTTAAGAAATCAAACTAATAAACAATTCAGTTGCTGGATTTTTAGCCAGTTGTAGAAAAGCATTACTAACAGACACAATAATTCATATTTCTCTCTTTTATTGCAGGTATATTCTGTTCAGGGTCATCTGACTTGTGCGCATCGTCACCGTGTCAAAATGGGGCGACGTGTGTGGATACGATGGACGACTACGTGTGTCTTTGTTCAAGGGAAGGCGTTCGGTACATGGGAAAGGACTGTGAAGAACTGTACAACGCATGCGTGTTTGCTCAATGTGAGGGTTGTGTGAGCGAACCGGGCTCGGAACACTACACCTGCCCGGGTGACATCAACGAGTGCGAGAGCGGCCCGTGTACGGGTGTACTTTCCGAGTGCGTGGATGAGCTGAACGGCTACAAATGCCTGTGTCCACCTGGATTCGGAGGAGAGGACTGCAGCCGTCGCATCACCGACTGCATCGATGAACCCTGCCTGAACAACGGCACCTGTAGTCGGGTAGTGGACGGATTTGAGTGCACCTGTCCGGGTGGTTATCGGGGCGAGATGTGCGAAGAGGACGTAGACGAATGCGCGTCGCACCCGTGTCAGAACGGCGCTATCTGTCTGGATGGGACCAACAGGTATCACTGCTTCTGCGTACCTGGTTACCAAGGAAACAATTGTGAGATTGACATCAACGAGTGTGCATCAAGACCCTGCTGGAACAATGCAACATGTATTAATGAGAAAGATCGATACCTTTGTGAATGTCTACCTGGATATACAGGTAAACTAACTGTCATATTGTCCTGTTATATTTTGTCGTAGCTACTCTGCACAATATTCACTTTTTGTTCTGAGTAAAGATCTTTTGTCTCTTTATTGCTAGATTTTTAAACAAGTTTTCAGACAAACAGATACCCAGCTATCAATTTCTGTTTTTCAGAATATTAGTTTGGTTTCCACAAAAAAAACACATGGGAACACAATTTGCAGTTCATTCAAGTTATAAATTTTTTTGTCAGGGCATGTGCTCCCTGGGAATCGAACCCACAACCTTTGCGTTGCTATTGCAATGTGCTACCAACTGAGCTACAGGAACATTAAGGGAACATTCCATGTTTGCTGGGTTCTCCCACTCCAAACTCACTCAAACATAACAAAACAAACATACTAATTTCAAATCACAAATTAAAACTGCTATCTAGAAAATAAATGAGTGCATTTTTGGTGCTATTGTGGTTTAGTGTTGAAAAATCTAGGTAATGATAGTTGACTACCTCAGTAGGTGTGAACGGCCTTCTTAGTGGCGCAGAACACACGTCCAGGTTGCTCCAGGAAGTGATTTGTGAATTGTGTATTTTAAAATCTCTCTAGGTGTAAACTGTGAGTTTGAGATTGATGAATGTCAATCGAACCCTTGTAAAAATGGCGCCACCTGCAACGACATGGTGGGTCTGTACACCTGCGACTGCGTACAAGGGTTTGAAGGTTCTGACTGCGAGATTAATATCGACGAGTGCAAGAGCGACCCGTGTCAGAATGGAGGAGTCTGTCATGACCTCATCGACGGGTAAGCGGCACTCTGGAATTATAGGAAATCCAAACAGTGTCCTGCAGGAAACGCTGTGCGTAATGGCGGCTCTGATTGCTTAAGTGCATTTCTGTGCAGTTATGAATGTGAATGCGAGGGGACTGGGTTTACGGGAGACCACTGTGAAGAAGATATTCTTGAGTGTGCGTCAGATCCGTGCCAGCATGGAGCAACATGTCTGGAGGGCATAAACCATTACAACTGTACCTGTTGGCCAGGTAGCCATCTTTAATTCTTTCAAAAATATCCTTCCTCCAACATTTACTCACCCTTGATCCTCCAAACCTGTATAAGATGTCTCCATTCACTTCCATTGCTTTAATACTGACTCTGTTGTTGTAGGTTTTGAGGGCGATAACTGTGAGGTGGATGTAGATGAATGCGCGGATATTCCCTGTGAGAACGATGGGGAATGTTTCGAGATGTCTAATCCCGAGCACCGGACAACAGACCGGGAATTCAGCTACGCCAACGCTGCTGGTTACATCTGCCGTTGTCAACCAGGATTTACGGGTACTGATAACACACACAAACAGCTGAACACATAAAACAATACAAAACAACAACAAACAATGCAATAGTGAGTTGCATGTATCTTACATAGTTTATACATATATATATAGACTTATAGAAAATTCTGACATAATTTACTCTCAATTTGGTCCAAATCTGCATGACTTTCTTGTACAAAAAAAGAGTGTCACGAGAAAAACATAATTTCTCCTTGTGTTCCACAGAATAAAATCAAATGGGTGTAAAAAAAATGACAAGTAAATGACAACAAAATTTCATTTTTGCATGCACTATCCTCCCATGTGTAATAACTGAACAATGTACAACTTTGTATACTTTTCAAAATTGTGTTCATTTATTAACAAGCAGACCTAAATGTATCTTATTGCTATCACCTTTATGGGCATTTTCATGCAGTTGCTTTATATTGTTCATTTATGTTCCTCAGGAGAGAACTGTTCAATAAACATAAACGAGTGTGTGTCTAAGCCATGCCACAACGGAGGAAGCTGTGAGGACCTTGTAAACGGATACGCGTGTGTGTGTGCTGAGGGATTTACAGGTTAGTGTTTGTGTGTGTAAGGTAAGCGTGTGTGTGTGTGTGTGCCTGTTTCTATGATTAACCTTTGTGTGTCTTTCTCAGGTGTGGAGTGTGAGGTCGATATAGATGAATGTGAGAGCGCCCCCTGCCTGAACAGAGGTGTATGTGAAGATGGAGTGGCTGAATATACCTGCCACTGTGCAGAAGCCGAGGAAGCTCTTCTGCCCTGGGGGGGCCCACAATGCAGCGTGCAGCTGCATGGTTGCGTTGAGCATGCGTGTCAAAACGGCGCCACCTGCCTTCCGCAGTTTGACGGAGAGACACATGGACACACCTGTCTGTGCCCACCTGGTTTCTACGGTGACGTCTGTTCCACACCAACCACGTTCTCCTTCTCCTCACCGAGGTTCTTCCTGTTCGAGGTTCCTCCACTCGAGCGCAGAAGGAGAGATACGAAACACGGGCGTCTCTTGGAAGTCCACCTGCGCTTCCGCAGCACGCTGCCCGATATGCTGCTGTTCTTCCGTGGCAATGCTGAAATCTTCCTGTCCTTGGAGATTGTTGCGGGTGAGCTTCATACCAGAATGATGTCAGAGGGCTTAGGGCCGCTAGAGACATGGTTGCCAGGACATGTGAGCGATGGAGATTGGCATGAGGCGGTGGTGAGCGTTGATGAAGAGTCTGCAAGACTGGTGCTGCAGGTTCAAGGTCCAGGCTGTGACAATCAACCATGCAGAGCAGAAGATAAACTCCCAGAAGACCATGGACCTTTCTTGAACAACAATGGCCTCACTAAGATATATGTAGGTGGAGCACCAGAAGAGTACCTGAACCTTACCTTGAGTGGCCATGGCTTTTTGGGCTGTATGGAGGACCTACGGGTGGATGGTCATCAAGTCCTACCCCATGATCTGGGTGATGAGGATGAGAGCGTGGAGATGGGCTGTGTGAAGACCGAATGGTGTCAGGTGGACCCACAACCCTGTTCTCAAAAAGGTCACTGCGTTGACCTCTGGACCAGCTATCA
>JAZGTI010008241.1:0-20434 GCA_036877585.1 Botia kubotai | reverse complement strand
TGTGGGAGGATTGGTCTCCAGGTACAACATATTGGCGCTGAGGTTGAGCAGTGCAGCCGCTGTTTGCTCCACAGGCTCCAGGATTCTTACCCCTTGTTATTCTTCTTTTATCCCCTAAAAGCGTGATGTGGGCTACAGAGGTGAACGGGACAGGCTTAAGGTCTCTATAGGAATTCAATGGGGATGCCATATATACCAGGAACAAAGAGGGAGGGCCTGAGAAGTTACCTGTCCAATACCTGAGTCCAATACCACACCCTACTTTTGGGAAGGTGTTGCTCGTCTTTTGGCTCTTCCTTTAAGATTTAACTCTAAGGAGTTGTAAAGTGTGCTCCAGACCTAGGCACCCCTAAATTCTTTTTTTTTTTAAATCCTTTTTAAGTATTGCAGATATTTTTTGCTTCTTAAATGTTTCTTTTTAAAATTAATATCAAGGCAAGTGAATTGTTTTTGAACATTATATTTTTTCCATTTACAAAAAAAGTAAATCATATGAATCACTAATTAAAAACAAATTTATCTAAACTATTTGATTATTGTTTGATTATTGTTTGATGTTTGATTATTAATTTTTTTAAAACATTACTTTTGAAACGTTTTATAAAAAGCCATTAAATAAAAAAAAATTATTTAAAAAAATTAATTGTAATTTATAACATACTTATAATCAGTTAATTCAATCTATTACACTAATTCTGTAAAGTAAATAATTCTATGGCAATATTCACGACATGACAGACAAAAATATGATTGCTGGAAGGGTGTGATAATTGAATTTGCACTGTAAATGACTGATCCCACAGACACACAATTCTCTTTAGATTTGCAATGAATCCTATATAGTTCTGCAATGTCCTTAGAGCACAAAATTCTCCCTACCAGTGGCATCTATAGCCTCTGTTTGCATAAGAATGAGCCTTTTCCCAGCACCCAAAGAGCCTCTAGCACGTCTCATGACAGCCCCACGAGAAACAATAGGACTATAGTTGACAGCTTGTATCTATCAGAGATGACTGGTGTAGATTTGTTTTGAACAAACAAATGTTGTTTTAGATAGGGGAGAACCAGCCCACTCCTTTGTGAATATTTAAATGTAAGAAGATCTTGGTGTTAGATTCATGAGATGGTACAGAAGGCAGGCAGTTAAATCTCTCTACAGCTTAATGAACTAATGTAATGTAAGTTTATATACTAGATTAGCTAGGTTTCAGTTGACCAGTCATACAATTTTTTAAATGGCAAACTGTTAGAAGTTGAAATGTAAACTGGACATATCCGATTTATCCGACTTTTTTCCTTTGTCACTTAATTTTAAAGATTTTAGCAGTTGTTTAAACACTACCTTTGCAGATCTTTGCAATAATTACTGTTGTAATTTGTATGTTCAACATGGGACACTGTTTAATGTGGTATTAAAGGAAAATGTGCTAAAGTCTTTATACCAGATTGACTTCAAAAGTACATTCACCCAAAATAAAAATATACTCATTTACTCACCTCTGTGTTGTTCCAAACCTGTATGATTTATTTCTTTCATGGAAAAAGGATACATTTAAAAGGATATTATTTGCTCTTTTCCCAGTAAAAGGTAAACCGTCTGAGCCTGTCAGTCAGTAACACTATTATCACCTTATGAAATCCACACAAAAAAAAATCATACAGATTTGAAACAACATGAAGTTGAGTAAATTATGACAATTTAATTTTATGTGGAACTGTCACTTTAAGATAAAATTTTAATTATTCACTCACTTCTATCGATATTCATGTACTACAAAAAGTTGTAGCACCAACCCTAAACCTCCAAGCCCCCCTCATATCTGCGTATTCATCTGTAATAAGAAGAGACTGCAACATTTAATGCACCGTAAAATACTTTGGATGAAGAATTTTTTAAAGTCTAGCCACCTAACTAGCACACAGGACATGCTTCAAGATTCTTCAAACAGTAGCTCACACCCTCACACCCAGGGGTAGCTGTTATTCAAAGCTTGTTTGATGGGCAATTAGAGTTACCTAAACAAACTTCTAATTACTTTAGAAAAACCTTGGCTGCAATCTACAATAGGGGTTAAAGCCCTCAATGTTGTGCCAATGAAATCACAATGGGCTACAAATTCTGAGAAATTAATTGATTTTGTTACTAAGCTGACTGCAATTAAACTCTTGCAAAGGTGTGAAATCATTTAAAGGGCCGCCAAGCAAAATATTGTACATTTACCAAAAACTGCTCCCTATGCAGAACGAGTAATTTATTTTGCAATGCAATGCTTGTATTATTTATGCAATTCATTATAAATGTTTTCCCCCAGGAATAAAGAAAACCAGATGACTAAAATAATAAACTTCCTGGCAGCAAAACTGCAGAGCGTTTTTATTTTATACTGCAAGATCAGAGAAGTTTATAGGAAGTAATGTTACATCTATATCCTCCCAAAGATTTCTGTGCTCTTTCATGACTCCTATGATCCAAGATTGTGTGTGCTGTTGTAAATTTTACTTAACCATTTAAAAAATAGATTATAATCTGCATTACACCACCTTAGAAAGCTACTCTGAGTTAAGAGGTTAGCTGAGATATTTGTGTGTCTTCTGGGGTCAGAGGTGACAGCATTAGGGGCAGCCTCAGGTGACAATAGTCACAAAGAGCAGGATCCCTAAACCTGACCCACCTAACAATCACAAATTATAGCACAGACAGTCAGGAGAAATAAGCCCCTAAAAAAGATATTGCTTCAGGGGGACAAAGAGTTTTATTGACTAAATTGGAATGTCAACTTCAGCTGATTCATTATTTGATTTTACCATAGCAAACATAATATGAGACCATGCACCTTGTCTCTACTTGGCAGGTCAACGCCCACTTCTAAGGTGAATATATATATCCACACACGTGTAATACAAACAGCTAAATTAGGCAACATTTATGAGGCAACAAACAGGTTTTGCAAAAGGTTGTGAACGTAACTGATGGTGTCCGGTGGCTCAGACAAAGGATGCTGCACTTAGATCTATATGGACACTTAAAGGACTGCTTTGGGCTTAGAACTCTAGGATTAGTGAGGTATCATGTGTCAGGTGGTTGTTTTGGGAGGCACCTGTTCAAGGAGCTCTGGATCACCCCCCTAACATGCATTAATATCAAACATACTACAGTTATTTAATTGTCATGCTGTTCCCATGCTGTAAAATAGCCCCTTTTAATTTCATGCTTTTGAAACAATAAATGTATTAAATATCTAATTTTGCTGTTTAAGTAATAAATAGTAGTAATATAGTAATATCCTAAAACAGAAAACTATCAACTAACTTTTAGCTAATTATATTATCTTCTGTAGTTGTAGACATTGATAGTATATTTTGTGACATGTCTATATGTGTTATTCAAGAAGTGTTTAAAATATTATGAAATGTATGGAAAAAACTCATTTTTATAGACAAACCACATTAATGTATTACTTTTGGGCTGATGTCAAATGTACCTCTAAATACAGAAGCACCCTTTAACCAAGTTCACTAGATGAGTTAATGTGTAACACTAATATAGATCTGGTAAATAAGCTGTTAGGGATGTCAAAGACCAGACACCTGGGGACATCACAGAGTAAAAGTTAACACCTGCACTTTGAACTTCTGAATTGTTTTACAGCTTAATTGGCACCAGTCCTCACCATCTTGTTTTGATCCTTGTCTATTTTTTGAGGGACTACTATATTCTGTTATTTGCTTAATAATCAATAATAAAATGTCTGGGGTTAAAGCCCTCAATGTTGTGCCAATGAAATCACAATGGGCTACAAATTCTGAGAAATTAATTGATTTTGTTACTAAGCTGGCTGCAATTAAACTCTTGCAAAGGTGTGAAATCATTTAAAGGGCCACAAGCAAAATATTGTACATTTACCAAAAACTGCTCCCTATGCAGAACGAGTAATTAATTTTGCAATGCAATGCTTGTATTATTTATGCAATTCATTATAACATTTTCCCCCAGGAATAAAGAAAACCAGATGACTAAAATAATAAACTTCCTGGCAGCAAAACTGCAGAGCTTTTTTATTTTATACTGCAAGATCAGAGAAGTTTTAAATTATCATGACTTGTGATTATTGTGCTTTAGGTAACTTTGCAGAGGAAATAGTTTAAAAAAACATAGATCCAATCCAGATAAACCGTCAGAGGATAAGGCTCAATGTAATTTTCAAAATAGTTACAGTGCTAGATGGTGACTGGTTAATAGCTGTGAGGTATTTGCACAATGCACTTGTTACGGTGATGGCTCCAGTCTTTTCTCCGCCGCGCCACCAGAGGGTACCCTTCCTGGAGTACTGATCGGATCTCCACAAACTACAATTCCCACAATGCACTTACTTGAACTGATTTCCTCCTGTTGTCCACCTGTTCCTCATCACGAACTGTGTATATATACCGGACTCTAACAAATGCTCTTTGTGAAGTCTTGATTTGCCATGTGCATCATTTCTGAGCGTTTTTTCCCTGTTTACTGTTTTGCCTTCTGTGTATTACCTGGATTGTTTATGTTTATCGTTTGTCACTGCCTGCCCTTTTGTATTGGATTGTTTACCTTTGCTGATTGTTTGCTACCTGCCTTGATTTTGTACTGTGTTACTGATTCTGATTGTTTGCTGCCTGCCCTTGAACATTGCCTGTCCCCCGTTTACTATATTGCCGTGCCTCTGCTGTGTTTGTTTGCTGTTGTTGACCCTGCCTGTTTATTTCATCATTAAATATGCTGCAGGCGGATCCTAACTTGTCTGACTCTTCGTTACAGAAGACCTCGCCGCCACACGATCCAGCATCTCTAGGGCAATTGTCTACAGAATTAACAGTCCAAGCATCACAAATTGCATCAACACCAGCTCACTCAACTCAATACACTCACTGAGGAGCTAGTCAAAGCAATTCAGGGGACTCGCTTCATAGACTCCGCCTCGTCCACTACCATGCCGCCATTAGCTTCGCAAACCAGCACCTCCAGCTCAGTAAGCCCTCGTTTGGCCTTTCCTAAGAAATTTGATGGTTCGGCTGCAAAATGCAAGGGGTTTCTACTACAATGTTCTTTGTTCGTTAATCAACAGCCATTTTTATACCCCACTGAATCTAGCAGGATTGCTTTTGTCTGCTCATTATTAACTGGCAAGGCACTTGACTGGGCTACGGCGGTCTGAATGGTGCTGCGTTTCCTACCTTCAATATCTTCCTGCAATGTTTTTGCGAGGTATTCAAACACCCAGCGGGAGGTAGGTAGCCCAGGTGATCAATTATTAGCTCTTTTTCAAGATAAATCAACTGCCTCAGAATACACACTCACCTTTACGCACAGAATTTATTGATTTAACTATTCAGATCGACAATCTCATTCGCACTCGTCGATCTAATGCCATGTCAACCATGCAACCCTACAGAGGTTACGCAGAGGGCGAACCCATGCAGCTAGGATATACTCATCTAACACAGGAGGAATGTTCTCTCTCTAACAGTGGAGGCACTAGATGGAAGACCCCTAGGAGTGAGTAAAGCTACACGGTTGACTGAGAACATGAGGCTGTACGTGGGTCTTCTACACTCTGAGACCGTTCAATTCTATGTGATTCCCTCGCCACACCATTCTATTTTATTAGGCCTACCCTGGCCCAAGCAGCATGAGCCTGAGATTTCCTGAAGACAAGGAGAATTACAACAATGGGGACCCTCTTGGTTCCATCAATGTATCCAGAAGGTTAATAGTACTGCCAGTTCCCCAGAATACTAAGATGCTACTCAGAACCCTAATCAGTCAATCCCAGTAGAATATCATGAGTTTTCAGAAATATTCAGTCAAGGCAAAGCCTTTCAACTACCCTTCACCATTCGGTTGACTGCACCATAATCAGTCAATCCCAGTAGAATATCATGAGTTTTCAGAAATATTCAGTCAAGGCAAAGCCTTTCAACTACCCTTCACCATTCGGTTGACTGCACCATTGAGCTTAAGCCCAATGCTGTTCCCCCTAAGCGACGTATCGTCCCCTCTCACAACCCGAGTCAGTGGCCATGAAAGAGTATATAAAAGAGGAACTCGAGAAAGGACACATTTGGCCGTCCAATTCTCCCGTTTAGGCGGGGTTCTTTTTTGTTGAAAAGGAAAATGGAGGTCTTAGACCATGCATAGATTAACATGCTCATAACGAAAATTACCATCACATTTTGCTATCCTTTACCTTTAGTACCCACCGCTTTAGAACAACTTCGTCAAGCCAAGATATACACAAAGCTTGATCTTAGAAGTGTCTATAAACTAGTAAGAATCAGGGAAAGAGAGGAGTGAAAGACCCCCTTTTCCACCATGTCAGGCCACTATGAGTATCTAGTCATGTCACTTGGTCTCGCCAATAGTCCCTCAGTTTTTCAGTTCTTTATGAATGACATATTTAGAGACATGCTGCAGAAGTGGGTAATTGTCTATATCGATGATATCCTCATTTATTCTAATTCTTTTGAGGAACACATTCAGCACGTCAAAGCAGTTCTAAAACATCTCCTTGAGTACCAATTGTTTGTTAAACAAGAAAAATATGAATTTCACCAGTCAAGCACCTCGTTTTTAACTTATTTTATTAGCAACAAGGATGTAGCCATGGATGAACATAAGGTTGATGCAGTCTCTAAGTGGCCACAACCCAAAACGGTCAAAGAGTTACAAAGATTTTTAGGCTTCGCTAACTTTTATTGATGTTTCATTAGAAACTTCCGCTCCATCGCCGCACCACTCACGTCTCTTACTAAACAAACGTCAAGTAAATTAAAATGGTCCTCTCAAGCCGAAGCAGCCTTTCTAGAGTTGAAGAAACATTTCACCACAGCACCCATCCTCAAACATCCCAACCTTGAACTATCATTCATAGTATAAGCAGACGCTTCCAGCACCGGAGTTATCTCAGCGCCATGGTGACCTCCCCAGATTACATCCCTGTGTCTTTTATCATGCAAGCTCTCACCAGCTGAATGTAACTATGACGTGGGTAACAGAGAACTTTTAGCTATGAAACTGGCTCTGGAGGAATAGAGACACTGGCTCGAGGGGGCTTCTCACCTATTCACTGTTTTAACAAATCACCAAAACCTGGAATATCTGCGATCAGCTAAAAGACTTAACCCCCGACAAGCAAGATGGCTCTTTTTTTTTTACCAGATTCCAATTCACAGTTACTTACTGACCTGGATCTAAGAATACCAAAGCTGACTCTCTCAGCTTTGAAGACACCATCCTGAGAACCTGAGAAGACACCATCCCCTCCAAACCAAGAATCGATCATTCCAGATAGACTATTACTAGTTCCAGTACAGTGGGATATCGCCACAGAAATTGAATTGGCCAACAGTCAGAATCCTCCTCCTGCTTCATGCCCAGATAACCTCACGTTTGTTCCTTGTGGGTCTCTGCATAAACGCTTAACCACCTTAATCCACGATTCCCCTAGCTTAGGTCACTCGGTTATAATGGCCAAGATAGAACTATTAAAGAGACGCTACTGGTGGCCTTCTCTCTCTCCGCCGACACAGTTAAGTATGTACATCAGTGTTCTGTCTGTCAGAGCTCAAAGACCGCAATTACCAGCTGGACTACTACAGCCTCCACCAACACCCCAATGCCCCTGGCATATAGCGATTGACTTCATAACACACCTTTTTAGATCCCAGGGGAATACCACAATCCTAACAATTGTTGATCATTTTTCAAAGGCCTGTCGATTGATCCCTTTACCGAAACTCCCGACCTTGCTTGAAACTGCTGAACTACTTTGTAATAATGTCTTCAGATTCTATGGACTACCAGAAGACATTGTGTCCGACAGAGGTCCACAATTTACGTCCAGAGTCTGGTCTGCTTTTTTAGGAGGCTGGGCGTTAACATTAGTCTCACGTCTGGTTATCATCCCCAGTCCAAAGTGCAGACAGAACGCCTGAATCAAGAAGTAATTCGGTTTTTAAGATCTTGGGAGAGGCTGAGGAAGCATCCGGAGGACAACCCCCCCCCGATTATGGTCAACGGCGAGGAGGCCTATAGAGTCCATGAGCTTCTGGACTGTAGGCATCGGGCGGTACACTACAGTACCTGGCAGACTGGGAGGGGTATGGCCCAGAGGTCATGGGTAAACGCAGATGACATCCTGGATCCCATGCTGACCAAAGAATTCCACCAGGCTCATCCAGAGAAACGGGCCCCTCATCCCCGTGGCAGGCCCCGGCACCGTCTGCCTTCTCGCGTCAGGAACCCCTTGTGGGGGGGTTCTGTTATGGTGAAGGCTCCAGCCTCTTTTCCGCTGCACCAGAGGGAACCCTAAGCGGAGTACTGATCAGATCTCCACAAACTACAATTCCCACAATGCACTTACCTGAACTGATTACTTCCTGTTGTCCACCTGTTCCTCATCATGAACTGTGTATATATACCTGACTCTGAGAAATGCTCTTTGCGAAGTCTTGATTTGCCACGTGCATCATTTCTGAGCGTTTTTCCCTGTTTACTGTTTTGTCTTCTGTGTACGGCCTGGATTGTTTATGTTAATCGATTGGTGCTGCCTGCCCATTTGTATTGTATTGGTTACCGTTGCTGATTGTTTGCTTCCTGCCTCGATCTTGGACTGTGTTACTGATTCTGATTGTTTGCTGCCTGCCCTTGAACATTGCCTGTCCCCCGTTTACTCTATTGCATTGCCTCTGCTGTGTTTTTTTGCTGTTGTTGACCCTGCCTGTTTACTCTGTCATTAAATACGCTGCAGATGAATCCTAACTTGTCTGAATCTTCGTTACAGCACTGTATTTAGTGCTGTTAATTTAATGATTTTACCTAAAAACAGCATTTGAATAAACTTTAAATTTTATCTTTTGAAGTATTTTTGTTTATACTAAATTTTACAAAAATAAGGTGCTCAGTGCTCTGCCATAATAGGTATACAGTATGATCAGTACAGTAAAGGGGATCTGCCCTGTGTTTTGCCCAACAATGCCTTTTAGCTGTGACTATTCACAATGTTGCATAGCATTTCATACTTTTTGTGAAAATAAACAAACAATGTTTAATCAAAGATACCCTACGTGCTATTGAGTCTTATTTGTGAAGGTCAGCATTAGCCTAACAACAGGGCTCTTACAAATATTAGGAGGCGTGAATTTAAAGCATTAGTGAGAGAAAAATGGGTTGTTTGAGGAAGAGAGAGAGAGTTAGAAAGAGAAAAAGAGGTAAACGTTTGGATGGATTACTTCGTATCTTGGCAGTGCTGTTTCATTTTGCTTGAGGCAAACTGGTGGGGTAAAGATTGAACAGTGATTTAGCAGTTGTGTGGACTGTGGAGTTAAATCCCAAATGAAGAGTTGAAGAGATTGCTGTGTAGACTCTTAGTAAAACCTCTTTGGCAGGCACTTTACTGAACTAAACTGAACACACATCATCACACAAACCAATATAATTATTAGAAAACTACTAAAAGCTTTTAAAAACAGTGAAGCTTTTAGGATAAAACATAAGACAAACAGCAGTTACGCAGTGGATGGGTAAGTGTAAGGCAGCACACCTTAATGATGTGTTCCTGCCTAATGCTGAGTCAGGCTCTACTTGAAAAGAATACGACAAATGACTAATCAAGGGCTAGAACACAACATAGCCTAAACAAAACATTGCCTCACCACTTAATTGTATTTAAGGGATGTGTGTTAAAGTTTTGCTGCTCTGAATGAGTGGAGTTCAAAGTAGATAATTATTACTGGTAAGCCATTAAAAGCACACAAAACACAAAATAGGTAGTGAAAACAACTTTTATTTATAAAAAATACTCTTTCATTTTGCTGGCTTTTCACAATGTACATGCTAGCTGTGAGTCCATCACTTGTAGCTAGGCAGCTCCTCCAACCTGCCATTATATCAGCTGTTGATGTCAGGGACAAAACTTTCTGATGCAACTCTTCCTGCAACATTCCTCCATGCTAACTGACTCGACACCTCTCTCTCGCACCCTTTTCCTCCTCCCCCATCCTCAAGCTCACACTGACAAAATAGGAGGCCTCAGCTAGTCAAAGTGACAGGTGCTGCGCTAAATTGTTGCCCTGCAGCTACAGAAAAAGCACACCTCCCCTAGAAAGAAATTTCACATTCAAACTGCGCAATAGCAAAGACCGTAAGGACACCAAGCATCCCACAAATTGTCCGATGACTCAAAGGCACACCTTTCTTCTGTTTTTTTTCTTTTAAACAAGTTCACTAATCAGTCTGAAGCTGGTTCTTAAAAGGGATGGGCAACTATACCCACTGGTGTCCCTCATTAAAGTTTGTTCTTTAGAGTTTAATGAGCATCACTGCCCTGGTGATTGGTGGGTTGACATAGTTCCTAGCTTTTTGATTGACATGAATGCTAGCTGGCATAGGAAGGAGTGTTAGCGTGCCACGCAGTGCACCACGCCCAATCTTTACTGTGAAGATGATGGGGGCGGGTGGTGTAAGTATGGGGGGTATTAATCACCAGATCAAGAGAAAAGATTATCCCTCAGGGCCAGAGAGGCAAAGCGTTGCTCAGTGTTTTTCCTTTTTTCCCCTCATCTTTACTGCCGGACAACTGCATTCCTGTGTTGGGAGGGGAGCCACCACCTCACCTAATTCTTCTGCGTGCCCAAAGAGAATCTACAAGGCCTCAGCCTCAGCTACAGGTCATACACTTTAAGTCAAACTTTTCATTGCTGTTCTGTTGTGTATAACACAAAGTGAAAAATACACGTTGACAGAAATCTCCAGAGGAATGTGTAGATTTTACTCAAGCTACAACAGAACTGAAGTGAATAAAGAGGTAAAAGTGTACAAACTATTTTATTTACTCTAGACAACGAGCAAACTCTAGATAAGAAAAAACTCGTTATTTGCTATACATTAGAGTACATCAGAGAGAATAAAATTCCAACTTACTCCAAAGAAGAAACTGTCTGATGTGTAGAACTGTTGTAAATTTGTTCCATCGTCACAATTCATGGACCCACTTTAGTCCCTCAGATTTTTATAAATGGTTTAATTAAAAAGTGATTTAAACTAAAGCACTTCAGATCCGATGTGCCATCGTACTGATGCAAGGCTCACATCGGGACCTTTTTATTTAACCCCGTGTATCCAGACCTGGACATATAAATATGTTTTCATTTTGTTGCCACCAAAACTATCCAGAATGACCAGGGAAAACCCATAAACACCCCCAGCAAACAGTAACACCTCCGCATATGTGTATGTTAACTGTTTCTGCTGGGGCTTACCGCTAAATTCCCCAATACTGAAGTTATTCACCTGACTGATCACAGTACAGAAAACCAAGTTTCATACGTGATAAAATAATTGTGATATATAACAATAGTGGGGTTTAAATGCATGCACTTAAAATAGTTTTTGTTTAATTTAACAGAAAAGAGTTAACATAAAAAAGCAAGAAAACAGACTAAAACAATATGAATATGAACAGACATTTGCTCTGATGGTTTAAAAAGGCTAACCATTGAATTGCTCCCCTCAAAAGACCATCCGAGACAATTTAGTGGGAGGTTTTAAAAATCCCCATGTACATTTTTTTTAGAATTTTGCAGGGGATTTCTCACTGAACTCTAGAGTAAGAGATTTTTTCTTAAGATAATGTTTTTGAATATTAAAACTCTCTGTAGTCTATGCCATGTGAAGTATACTAAATATTAATATTTGCTTACATTCAGTCAATAGCTATATATCAGGTGCCTGCTTTTGCTCTTTCCTTAAAATAACTAAATAAAAACTAAAACCTTTAAAGCTTTGACTTTCAATTGATGCATTTATCCAAAAGAGTCAGAATTCTGTATTATCTCAAAAGGTGATCTGACCAGGGTCTCACATGAAATCCTTTAATCTTAGTGTAAGTGTAATTTTAATTTAAATGAATATGCACATTAAAATGATAAATGATGTAGTAATTCTTATGGACTAATGGGCAGTTGTGGGCAAGTGTGTGATGTAAGTGAAACAAAGTACTCACAGTAAGAGGCTCCTCAGGTCCTCGCATTGTGATGCAGTCCATGCTGATCTGTATGGTATTAGATGTTGATCCATTTGCAGAGCCTTCAGAGAAGTTGAACTCAATTGGTTGCATTGAATGAAGTGCAGATCTAGAACAGAGCAAATATAAAGAAAATTCATTTGATTTAAAAGTTTCTTTTTCAAAAATTACAACACTTTAGTGAACACTTATCATTTGAGCAAAACCACTTCAGCACTGTATTGTACATTTACAGGTATGATACATGCATCTGTTTTTAGTGGTTTGTGGGTAAATACTACATTAATATAAAAGTGAATTTGTAAGGTACTTCATAACTCACTTATCCAGCATCTCCAGTATCTGGTTTGCATTTAAACAAACCAGTTGCAGATTCAGATTTACATCAGATTTATAACAGATTCTTTCACAATTACAATAATTCAGTGAACTCTTATCATTTGACTAAACACAGCTAAGTGGTTTATGTCTGTCTGTAGGTACATAAAAGAGGTGAGGGACTGTTTATAGTGTTCTGATTTAAATATTAATGTGACAGTGAATAACCCACTGGTCCAGCATCTCCAGTAGTTGGTTGAGAACATCTTGTCCGAGGATATCTGTACTTTGGGATCCCTGACCTTGTGACATAGAGGCCAGAAAAGGACGTTCAGCCCATGAGAGACATCCTGCAGGTTCTCTCAGTCTACAGAGGGGTAGAAACAGAAGTGAACTCAGAATATGCATTCTTTCAAAAAGAGACACACCTTAATACATAATGTATACATATGTAAGGGGTTAAGGCACCGCAGTTATGTAAAAACATAATCCGTTCTTTACCACTCGCCGCACAAAGGCTGTGTTCTATGCCTGACTAATTCAACCCCAATAACCGTGTTAACATGACATTTAGGAGGAGCAGAAAGAAAAAGACTGTCAGTGAAAACATGATGGACCCTCTCCATCAGAAATGTGACACCAAACCAGGGCCTGGTGCCTTATTGTTCCTGCTGAGCAGCAGCACACGCTGACGACCGAGCAGAGCGGAATTCCCCCCTGCTGTCTATATAATAGCAACACCGCCGTTATGCAGCATTTGGAATGCATTTGGCTGAACTGGGCTTGGCTCGGAGGTTGAAGTTAGTAAATGTATGTATGTGTGTGTGTCTGGGAGTTGGGGTGTCAACCCACAATCTGACGCTGGCACTCGGGTGTGGGGCCGGAATTCCCCTACATTCTGTGAGGTGGGGAGATATTAATATACTAAGCTATGCAGGCATGCCTAATAAATGCTGAATGCTTTAAAGCCAAAGGATTCCAGATTACTGTATCCTAGGCAGAGATACAAAGCAATGCCAATCTTTGATATACGTAAATATATGTAATGTGATACTTCGGTACCTGCTTAAAACTTTTTAAAGAACTTTCATTTTGTAGCATTGTTTTTGTTGTTGTTTACATAATTTTAATTCTACAGCATGACATTGTACAAAATCATTTAATGTACTTCCTGTGATTAAATTAAAATAAACTGATTTTATTAAGCCAAAGAACTTGATATACCTAAATAAGCCTAACATTGGGTTACACCAACAATTAGTAGAATTACAAGAAGAGGGTTTCCTAAGTTAAGAAATGCACGTTCACTTTTTACAATGTAGTAAAAAATTGTACCTACGCCCATTTCCTCAACCAGGAAAGGTGGGAGGTGCAAAAGGTGCATTTGGAATTCAGCTTCAATACCATGAAAAATTCCTCTTTTCCCTTTCAAAGGTTTTCCCAAACATAGCTACTCAGAAGAAAAACGTATATACCCTTTTCTGTCTTTGTTCACCAAAAGAGGCGTGTCGCAGAATGAATGCTAGAGTTGAATTACTGGGACAGCGGTGTGCTGCCAGGACTGTCACTGGGGATAAAAGCTTTTTCAACCCTAATGTTTACTTTAAGCCTCATAGATATTGTCATTTGGCACAGTGGAAGACGCACAAATGTCAAACCCAAAGCATTAATTGTCGTGGTGTGTCCGCAGGTCCATACCTCAGCATTCCTACCTCTCATTGTAAGATCAAATTCTAAACCCCACTGCATTTTACACTGTGGACAGTCTGAGGGGAGTTTGGGAGCGTGAGTAAATACAAATGAAAGCTGGGGCATAACTTACTGACAGCTATTCATAAAGCTAGTTGTATTAATATATTCATCATGCTCTACAAGTACAAAAGAGAATGGTGCTATAGAACAGTATACAGTGAAGAATAGCAGGTAGTTTACAGTATGATGTGTCTTTTATAAAAAGGGTGGGATCTTGCAAGCTCACAGGTCAGGAAGCTCAGAGAATGGGGTTTGATGGCGCACCTTAATTTGACATGAATGTACTACAGGTGCTGCACTGATATATTGGCAGTACCACAAATTAGAATTTATTTTTTCATGTACAGATGACACATAATAACAACATACAATAAATGTGCCCACAAAGCTAACTGTATGCATCTGCACATTTAAAAACATCACATCTTTTGTTATCTTTTTTTGTTTACTTTAAATAAAATGTTTTATTTAAAGCTAGGTATCATTCTTTTCTTACATAATTAAATAGTACGGCCCACTCCTCCATACAAAAGCAGCATCAATCCATCACTGCAGGTAATGCTGTTAGTAATGAGCTAAATGAGCATACAGAATTGACAGATTTGAAAATCAGACAGTAGCTTGTAGCAGGGAATGTGATTAGTTAGCACAAATGTAAAAAACATGAATTTATTACAATGATTAATGATAGAATGTCATTAGTCAACTATACCACTGTGTTCTTGAAAATGTAGGACACTTTTCCTGTTTTTTAAATACTCTCTCAATAAAAAGTGACAAGCTATAAACAAATGAAAGCAACTCAAGCAAAGTGTTAATATCATAGGGGTATGTAATCTATACCACATATCATGAAAGACTGTTTCATTCATAGCTCTCTGTGAGTGTTAAATGGCTCTACAATTGTCAGTATGCATAATTAGATTTTGCTATCTTTTGCTATCACGCTTCAAACCACAAAACAAGATACTTCATCTCTTGTCAAAGAATGTAGTAGCTAATAACTGGCACAAGGTCTCTCTAGGTCTCTGTATAAAGATTACATGTCTCTCCCTCATTGATATGTGATTGCATCTAATATTGTCAACATTACCGCTTGGTGAGAGCATTGAGACTATATAATTCTCCAGCAGGTGCTGAGTGGCTGCTGTCTCAAGTCACACATTGCAACAGGACATGTTTCGGATCTCTGCATGAGAGCTGGGTTGACAGCTCTGGTGTCATGACATCACCATCATCATTGAATCTGTGCCAGGGGAATTATCCAATTAAAACTGAGAAGATGCAAACTCGGCAAAAGGTCAGAAAATAAAAGGATGAATGAGTGCTAGACAGCAGTTAGAAACACAATATGTTTGACGGAGTTTCAGCCAAGAATGACATCATAGCCCTACAAATGGTGCAGAACCCACACATGAAAATTTCCCAGTTGTTTCTATGAAAATGTTAAGATAGACTTCACCTGTCATTTCTGTGGATGATTTATAGTAACTTACACCCACAAAAATGACAGGTGATGTTTATAATGAGATTTCTGATGCACCATCAGCTACAGCCAACTCATCAATTAAGCATGTGTACACTCAATGTCCCATGATTTGATAGATCAAACTGCGTGAGAGCACTCATAAAGCCCTGATAAAACAAATATTGCAACCTGAGAGAAAGTTGTTCTGGAGTCATGCAGCAAGATACTAGCAGTTATTATTTTTAATTCAAACTGTCAAAGTCAAAACATGTTCTGATTTCCTCTGAATTCTGCTTTTAAACCATTGACCGACATCTTACTGTAAATTAGCTCATCCCATATTTCCTAAAAAAATGTTCACAAAAGTTTTTTTGGTATTAGACAAATACATAAGTGTTTCAAGGGTTGGAGATTTTTAATATCACATTTAACAGCATAAAAATTTTTCCCTGGAGACAACGGTCAACTGCAGAGCATGGTTTCTGTTCGCCTCTAGTGCAATGTGGGTTTCATCTCTAGAGGTGGCTCTCTAAAAGCTGTGGGTGGGTGGGTGTCTGGTTACTGGGGGAGTTATGCATTCTGCCTGAGGGAGAGGCTGCACTGCGTCCACTTAAAGACAGACCAGGCTCCTCGCAGACAGGACAGGGTCAGAGGTCACAGCTTAACAGGGCTGCCCATTGTCTCCTGACAGGTTGGGCACATCCAGCGTTGAAAACGCAATCAAAACAAACAGAGCCCAGCAATCTGGGGAGACAAGTGAGATGGGCTTCTCCACTATCTGCATTAATCAGAGGCCAGGTAACGTTCAAAGGGATCTACCGACCCTTCCCTCATCCCTCAAACGCAGTACGGACATGGTGGTTCAGACAAAAGAGTAGTAGCTCTCATGATTTCTCCACCTTTCAGATGCGTGCTTTCATTGCGAATTGTCTTCAGTTCTACTGAATGTGGTTGTGCAAATGACTAAACTGTCTCTAAGTTAAACCGCCTTCCACATTGGTTTAATTCTACATTTGTGATGCTCTGTGTTGACAAAAGAACGATTTTCTTTGGTACATTAAATGTGTACATTAAATGCTAATTATGTAAATTACTCATCCAAAGTACAATTCTCCAATACAAATCTAGAGTAAACAAAGCATTACACATTACAGACACATTACATTTACAGGATTATAATGAATATTCAGAGGTCAGTAGTCCAGTCAGTAGTCCACATACACAAACTTTTTTTTAATAGCATTGGAATGAGATAAGGTAATAGTTAGATGAATGAGGCAAGCGTACATCTTAGATGTAGTTCAACCAGAACAGAGTTCGTGGTTTCCTAGACACTAGTAGATGACGAGGAGAGTGTGTGACAATTTATAATAAATGTTTTCATATATCATTTATAATACACAAACTAAATTAAATGATTAATTGTGTTACTATATTTAGTATAATAAGTATGGTAATAAATTGGGTTAATGTTTTGAGTTTGTTTTTACTCTTTACACTATCTTTTAAGTTTCTCTATTGTGGTGTAGATTGGCTCTACTGATAGCAGTTAGACTAGACTTGTCACATAAGCAACAGCCGCTGCAGGTATATACCCACATGTGCTCAGGGGATAAGACTTCACAACATAGCTACATAGCAGAAAATCACTCTACCAGTTCTTTTTGTGTATTGCAAATGAAAATTGTTGTTTTCTTTGTGGACCATTTGTGGTCTAAATGCTGTAATTTATTAAACTTTTTTGGGAACAAAGATAGCAGTGTGCCGCTTCTTTGGCATTTTAAATGCGTTTCAAAAATGGCCACAGCACACTCATATGCATGTTTTTGTGTATGTGTGTGTGTGAATCCAACAAATAAATCCAATGAAAACTCCCTCCAGCAGAATCTGTTGTGGCAGAACTGATGCTTAACATATTCACATTCATATTACTGTATTAAATTACAACTCAAAGTAAAAGTAAAACTTATAGAGCCATTCTTTATAGACACAGATTTACATTGAACACTTGGAATTAGCTGAGACTTGAAAATGTTAGCAGTATATGAATTTTAATTTTTATAGCTCTATTTACAGTAAACGGATGCCAGATGGAATGTAATACTATGTTAGTACTATAAAACTTCCATACAACATTCTTCAGTGAATTTGGTTTACACTACTAAAAACTTTAAAAGCATGACAATTAAATTTACTTGCTACTAATACAGCTTTATCGAGAGTTATACTTTAGTCAGCGCCACAAAACCAAATGTCCAATAGTGAGTTTGTGAGCATATTACAAACAAATAGGTTAAGTATTACGAGTATCCAGTCCATTTACCCTAAACTCTGAATTGTACAAAAGCACTTCCATTGTCACCATAAGAACACAACCTCTATAAATATCATAGCCAGGCAGCAGCTGGAGAACCAGACACAACTGTTAACAGCCCCAAGTGTTCTGCTCTCTCATTCCAGTTACTGAAAGCAGCTCTTCAATGAGAAGAGAAGGAACAAATACACTATCCTTGACTGGTGTGTCTTCAGTGTGATTTTCTGATTCAGACATATACAGGCAACCGGAGCAAAGTGTCCCACAGAAACAGCCATCCATGCTGCTTTGCAATGTGCATTCATATCTATTTACAAATGAAGCAACTAAATAAAACTACGCATGCACCATGTGCTCATGTCCGAGTAAGTGGCCAAGTTAAACCTGGTGACCTTGCAAACTGCCTTCTAGAACTGACCGACAAACTGCCGTGTACAGAACCTCCTGTCTTACCGTTGAAAGGATCGCTCTGGGCAGAACTGAACAGCTGCATAAGGAGATGTCATACTGCCAGACTGGGGTCTTTACAGAGGTCGTCAAGGTTATCAGCAAGTGGCCCAAGCACATGTATTACAGCAGATCTATGATCTATGATAAATAAATGATAAACATCAAAAACAGAAAAAACAAAAACTTGAGGCAGATTAAAGTGCTAGAAGGTCAAGTGCACAGGAGTGAATCAAGTGTGGAGGATGTTTAATTTTAATCTTTCTACAGCCCCCAAGCAAGGGGCGGAGTCAATGCCAACTAGCTGACCAATCCATGACAACAGCTGGACATGGTATCATACCCCTTCAGTTGCTAGGATATAGATATTAAGCAACAACCCCCACCCGTTCCATTCCAACTTCATGTCCCCAGTGATGTCTGTCTAAGCACTAACCTGAAAAGCACATTCCAAAAGTCCATTCGCTGGTTGCAATTTCTATTCAGAATCCCTGGAGCTTTGAGACACGCATGGTGATTGCATCACACTAGCCACTAAAATCTATTTTAAATTGACCAGGTGAAAAAGATGTCACGTCAAATAGCCCTCAGTGACCATAGTGGTTTCCTAACCTGTCAATAGGGGTGAACTGTTAAGTTAGAAATGTAATGCCCTGCTTACCTCCGTTGTCTTTCATCTGTATGAGGAGTAAGAATACCCAACAACTTGGGTAAGACAAATGATACCAACAGTATGAGTTAAATATTACATGCAATTTTGATGTCAACTTGTTCTCCTGTCCAGGATCTGTTCAACAATAGGAAGAAATTTAAGACAAAACTAATTTGAAAATACATGTTTTACAATATCCTCTGCAGAAAGACATTTTGATACCAAACAACAGATCACACAGAAAGTCTTGCAAAACCGCACCATTTATGCTTCCTGATGGTATGGTCCACAAAATGTAAACTTAGAGGCGTTTTGGGATTTTTAGGGGTTGAATTGCAGATGAATCAGTGGTCTAAAATAAAGGGGAGGTCACAGTGTGGGAGGGATAATAAATAGATGCTGAGTATCCAGGGAACACAAGCTGTGTGCTGGACTTTTGTACCTTTTAGAACGACAGCTTCAGCCAAGTGTCCTTCCTCTGTCTTACTTCACCACCAATAATGCATAGGGAAGAACTCATAACATGGTCAAAGTATGCCAAGCTAAGAAGGTCAGGCTCTAAGCCATGTATTTAATATATACTTTTGGGAAGAAAGTGACGTAAAATTCTTCCCCTAAATTGACTACCCAGCAACCTCCTAATCTAATGTTCCCTACACATACCAAAGTGGCAAGTTATTTTAGACCAACCCCCCTACACACACCCAGCACGCAGTTAAGCACACATTGCACACACCCAGGCAGATAACTTTACAAACATCTGCAAATTGTGTGTCCTCATTTTAAAGTATCATTCCTGAACAGAATCCAACTTAAACAGCATGTACTGGGCTTTACTTTAGCAGGCCACATCAGGATTAGATTGAGGGTGATAGATTCTCACAAGCTCACCTAATTTAAAACCTAGAGTGAAACCTAATTTTCATGAAATCACAATTTTCATGAACTAAGCAGTATTCAATTAATAACCATTAATAAGAAACTTCCACTAAAGTATAGCAAGTGTACCAAGATCATTTTAACTATATTAGTTTAATGAAGGAATTGCACTGTGTGGGCCATACTGTGTGGGACAACCCCCCATGATTATACTGTATGATTATAATGGTAAAGAATGTTTAGGAACCTATATTGGTATTTCCAACTTTCACACTAAAGCAATAAAAAACAACTGTATATACAGTATAAAAGTTTACAAACACTGAACGTTTCTTTTGATCTTAAAAATCGTTTATTCTAAAGCCATTTGCTTCAATGTTTGAAATTATTTTTGTAGACAAAAATATTACTGTCAAGTTCATTTGGCAAATTGTTGCCAACTTTCTGTAATTCTGTAATTATTTTAAAAATGTATAAGTTGGACCAAGAAATGATGAAAAAGAAGGTAATCATAGCCCAGAATACATGAGAGCTCTTTCAATAGCATT
>JAZGTI010008240.1:0-15625 GCA_036877585.1 Botia kubotai | reverse complement strand
GCAACTTCAATCACAATAAGAGGCAACAATGAATAAGTGCTATAGACAGGTCTCAGGTATTTCAACACAGTATGAGAAGGATATTTTTTTTTTAAAAAGTAGAAGTAGAAGAATAAGAAATACATCCTCAACCCAAACCTCAATCTGACCAAATTATATTATTTAACCCTGTTCAGCCCCTGTTCTTCTTTGTTTTTTATCAGTTTTACCAGGTGTAACAAGGTGTTATCAGAATGAATACAGCGTTTTAGATACCTGCAAACTGGATTTCTCATTGTTAAGCACATTTGGGTTATTTTTAGTCTTTGACACAAGTGACTTGGCAGCATATTGTATGCTGCCAAGAATATCAGAAAATCAATCTGGTCTCCTCCATGAGTCCACCCCATATCTTCACTGCACTGACACTGAATCATGTTCAGTGTTTTTAAAAATATATTTCAATTGGTGACCCTTCTTTATTTTCAACACTACACCTTCTGGTATTTTCACTTTCCTTTACTGCTGCCAAACCACATTAGGCCTGCCATTCTCATGTACACACATGAGAACAACAGGTTTCCTGTGCAGGAAATGAATTTAAATTTTGTTTTCTTTAACATAAGGTGCAAAGCTAGCAGGGGGTTGGAGTGAACACAGGGATAGAAATGAGAGGGGTTAGATTACTGACTTCTCTGTAACAGATGGTTGAGTCTCTCTGTAGTTTTGCCTTCAATACATCTAAAAAGAGGCCACATCTGGTCAACTTTCGTTGCTCTGCTACCAAACACAGCTGCAGATATAGTGGCATATATACCTGACAACCTCAACTGATTTAACAGTATTGCAAGAAATTTAATTCAGATATCCTTCCTTAATATTTACTGTGCATAAAAGGTGTGTGCTTGATGTTTCTTGATATGTACATGATATATGCAGTTGAAATGTTTACATTACAATGAACAACCAAATGTCCTTGCGGTAGAGGGCCAAACCCTGTTTTCGTCACCGCTGAATCCGCTGAAAATTGTAGTACCCTGCATGACAAAACATATGTGGACAACCCTTATAATTAGCAGGTTGACTACACCTTTTACAGAAAACATGCAAGTTTATTAACAAACTTATTTAGAGTATAAGCATATTTCTATTTCTGCATGATAATGCAAGATCCATGAAAAAATAGTTTACGTATATGAATGAAGAGTATCCTGTTAGGCCTGAACAAAGCCCAGAGCTGAAAAATTTTGGGATGAACATCCAACATCACTGCCCAAACCTGATGTGCTGATATCTCAATGAAAGCAAATCTCCACAGAAATATATTAATGTTCTGTCATGTTTTTTGACTAAATGTGGCATAGTCTCAAGTTGTACATTCTGTTATACTTCAACATGATGTACTTCAACAGAAGTACATTCTGTTTAAATAGGCTGTCTGGATACATTACCTTCTCATAATCCACAGAGATAGTATGAGCTTTTACATGCAATAATGGGTATTTCTGATGCATGTCCATTTTCTTCAAATTTCTTCAAAAAATCTTAGTATTCTTAAATTTAAGAAATTTGCAGGGGTGCTCAATCTTCTGTGGTTCCAAATGCACACTACTACTCCTGCTTGTGATTTTCAAATGAACTTCAATACTGATTAGCTGGTTCAGTTGTCTTTTATTAGGATTTTATTTACTCTGCAGGAAGGTCTACAGGAACAGGACTGAGCACCCATGCTCTGCAGAATAATCCCACATTGTGTCTTCTGCATCTGTGTTCTGACTAACAAACAGCTTTGACAGTTCACGTCTTTTGACTGCATTGTGTCACATACTGCCTCACAACAAACTCAAAAGAACACACTTTCCCAATATGGTAAATTTGTTTCACATTTATTAGTAGTATGAAAATAGTGGTTCAGCCCCAATCGCACACCAGATTTGGTTGTCTTTCACAAAGATGTTGAGAGAGTCAAACAAAAACATGTTGTGAGATCAGCTTTCTTTTTAATGTCACAACTTTAAAATAGTAATTTAAATGCTTATATCCAGAAACATAAATCTGAGAATGATTAAGGTCAAATAGCATTTCCTAATTACCTGTAATCTTGATTCCACGAAGAAAAAACAATCATGCTTTTTCGGAAGACAACAAAACATACCGGTAGAGGGCGAAAATGACTCTCCAGTAAATGAGGTGACCGCCAAGTCATTCGAATGTCAGTCAAAAACCATAGGAGGACATCAAATGACCAACAAAAAGACTGGCAAATGGCAGCTGGGGTGAAGTGCACAGGGAGGACAATTTGAAAGAGGCTCCTAGAGGCAGGGCTGAAGTCATGCAAAGCTAGAGAAATTATTGGTCCAAAGAGGACTAGGGTAAGATAATCTTGTCTTGAGTACAATTTTCAGCTTTGCCCAACACCTTGTTGTCTAATGGTTAGAAGGAGACCTAGAGAGGCCTACAAGCCACAGCATCTCATAACCACTGTGAAAACTAGTGGAGGATCTGTGATGATCTGGGGATGCTCTAGCAAGGCTGGAATTGGGCAAATTCATCTTTGTGAAGGGCAGATGAATCAACATACAAGGTTGTCCTGAAGGAAAACTTGCTTCTTTCTGCTCTGACAATATTCTCCAACTCTGAGGATGGTTTAACCAGTAGGACAATGCTCCATGCCACACAGCCAGGTCCATCAAGGTTTGGATGAAGGATCACCACATCAAGACCCTGTCATAGCCAGCCCCATCTCCAGACCTGAACCCCATTGAATGCCTCTGGAGTCCAAGCAAGAGGAAGATGGATGGTCACAAGCCAACAAACAAAGCCGAGCTGTTTGAATTTTTGCGCCAGGAGTGGCATAAACTCTTACATAAACATAAATTGTTTTCATTGTATTATTTGAGGTCTGAAAAATAATTTGAGGTTGTTTTGAGTTCATTTCCTGCAAAAAATGCTCTACATAAACAATAAATAAACCATGCATATTTCCTTAAATAATGTACTAAAAAAAGCACTATTTAAAAAGCCATGTTATAGCTTATCATATTAGGCAAAGTTCATTTGGAGTTGAGGCTAGGTGGCTATTTCATTCCAATTATAAGTTAAAAATTATTTAATGTTAACATGTCTCGGTTACGTGTGTAATCCACGTTTCCTGATAGAGGAAACAAGAGGTTGTGTTGATGTAGTGACACTAGGACTTCAATCTTGGAAGCCCAATTAAAATTGGCCTTAAAAATATGCAGCCATAGGAATTGGTGAGTGGATGTCCGCCCTGGATGTCCGGGTACACAGGGGAGATGGTATGCATCACTTCAGGTTTGTGCTAAGGAGCCAAGACGTGCCTGACTGTCAACAGTCAGTTCAGCGTTGTGACAGGAGGGACATCCTTCCATTACGGAACAGAGGTTACATTCCCTTTCTGTCACTTACTCGACATTGTGTCAATATAGTGACACTAGGGGTCCCTATACTAAGCGCCACCACAGCTGAACTGTGCTATGGACAAGCACAGTATGCCTGAGCAAGTTGTCATGGAAAACATAACCTTTAATGCACTGAAAGTGAGAAGCTAACCATCCCAAAGGGACAGCATTACGAAGGTTCTACAAGGTCATAGCAGAAATTCTGCTGGTCAAATGTGTTGGAATAGTGAACTTTTCTCCTTATAGAAGTAAGGGTGGTCAGGAGGGCTGTCTTCTGAGAGAGGACAGTAAGCTCAACTGATTCCAAGGGCTCAAAGGAAGGACTCCTAAGGGCTGTAAGGGCCAAGGAGAGATCAAAAAAGGTTTTCAGGCATGTCTTCGGAGGGTTCAACCACTTAAAGGTGTAGAGCTGCCTAGTAGAGGGGGCTTTAGGCTGAGTGATAGTTTGATTCCAAGTTTGATTCTACCAAGGGAATGAAAGTATGCGTCCTTCAGGTCTATAGCCACAAAACAATCTAGATGTTGCACACACGTCAGAATGTGCTTCTGTGTGAACATCCTGAAAGGAAGTCTGTGAAGAGTTCGAATTCAGGATGAGCAGGTCTAGTATTGGTTGTAACCCACGTAACCCAATATGGTCTGTGGTGGTGGTTCTTTGCTTCTTACAGAAGACATCCGTGACCACAGTGTCGCGTTGGACATTCTCACAGTGAGAACACAAACCCTTAACGACTGCTGCAGCAGCATGGGCTCAATTATAATGAGGCAGAGATCGTGGCAGTGCAAGGGAGAGAGGTACCAACCGCAACCAGAAGCATATGCACAGAATTCCTATTGGCGCATATTTTTAAGGCAAATTTTCATAGGCGTTTTTAAAAAAAAGCAAAGTGATCAGTCTCCCAAAGTCGAACCCTTGTAACTACATCGACACAACGTTTAGTGAGTGACGAAAAGTACTTAATTAACCTACAGGTTTGGCATGTTCATGAACAGGCACTTTTTCTTGATAATTTTTTCTTGAAACTTTTTTCCAACAGGGAGACAATGGTGTGGGTTTGTCAAAGAGGAGAAAAAAGTTTTGTTTTTTTCTTAAAATACTGACCAATAGTAATAACATTGTTCATTTCCTAGATCTGATACAACAAATTAATCTATATATGTGTATATAAAGTCTATAAATTTCTCTTTCTCTCTTTTGAATTTCATTATGAATTTTAACAAATGATTTTATTTCTTACAATTGCTTTATCATGACAACTGGCCAATAGTCATTTGTCTATGAGCTCTGCTATACTATGGATAGCTCTGTAGTTATTTTCATAGCTGTTACTTTCTTACAACTCCCTCCCAATTTAGTGACCTCATCACACTTGATGGCATTCTGCACTCAGGATTTACCAAATCGTCATCTGCTGAAAGGCAATTAGGTGAAGTATTTTTTTTTTGCATACAGAAGAGGGGCTTTCTGCAATTGGAAGGTTTTTGCAACTTGCAAGGGTAAACCTTGTGTACTCTTGATCATGAGAATGTTCTGATTGTATGACTCGAAAGTAAATGGTAAATGAGCCCATAATGGACCCCAGTCTTATATAGTTTGTGCCAATAAAGGCACAGATGGGCATTGTCAGACATGTTATGTAAACCATACAAACTCTCCATTTCAGTTTCTGCTGTGAAGCGGCAGTCTAAATAAGAACAATGCCAAACCTTTGACAAATGTAGCCCAATGTAATAGGTAGCAGTCTGCTAAAGTGTAGGTGTGCTGTAATACAAAATGCTGTATACTGTAATATAAAAGCCACATGTACCATTTATCTAATATTTATGTCATTTAATTTAGGGTTAGGGTTATCCCTTGTATCCCTGTCTATGCGCCATCTCTATGTTGGCTGGAACGGCATATCTTGCTTAATATGATACATATCATCTATCATGTTAATTACCTTGTTACATAGGCTCCGAAGTACATACTGTTTTAGTAAGCAATCTGAAAACATTACACTCTCATAGACCACTGAGAGAGGTACAAACCTTAACATGTAATGACAAATATTTCTAAAGCATGTCAAGTTATTAAAATGGTCCAAATGTGTGGTAGTTTTTATTGGTTCTGTCAACTCTTTATTTATAAACCAACTACACACCTAATATCCCTTATTAGTTTTAATAATATACATCTTATAATGAACAGTAAAAAATTGCAATAACAACATGTATTCTGTTTTCCGTGTGGTACATGCTTGACAATTTTTCTGTTTTCTGTGTTTTATTTTTTATATAAAGTTGCTTTAAAACAATGCAACATTGTAAAAAGCGCTACATAAATAGAATTTAATTAAACTGAATTTACTGTCATTCAGTGATTTTGGCACTCTGGAATATCAGGATGGTGGCTGGATTTGCATAAGTATACCATCAATGTCAGATACATTTTTTTATGTACCATGGCTTTTCATGGTTGTCACTTCCAACCCACATGGAGGTCACTGATCTTGCCACATCAAGAAGGCAAGCATGCATATAATCACTTACACAGCCTTGAATTAGGTCAAAAGATGGCATTAAAGACAGAACAGATGGTCCTTTTACACAGGGCTATGGGTTCTCAAGGCATCACCAGCATATTTTAAAGTCTGAGTGTGACTTTTCAATTAAGTATCTGTTTCATATCAGTATCATTATCTGTCTCATGTGGGACTACTCATGCTATTTTAGTGTTTCCTTAAGGATTTTTTCCAGCTGTGGTGGCAGGCCTATTTCCACAAGAGGAAGGGGCATCACCCATAGGTGAGTTTCCCATGGACCACACCTCCTTCCACACCTCCAGGTTTGACCATGTGCACCCACACACAGGCAACTTTCTAAGGAATGTCAAAACAAATTTCATAAGATATTTAAACTGCCACAGTATGACACACAGTATATTTGTTTCAGTGGCAGAGCGTGCAGCCTGAGAACATTTGATTTTTCTTGATTTTTTTTAAGAACAGGTCCAATGCTCTTTGATAGGGAAACTCCGACAGTGGCGGCCTGTTTATGCCTATATGCATGCTGCCAGATGGTCTCCCTGAAGCCTGATCCTCAGTTCTGCCTTTGCTTGCAATACAATGGAAATAATAGAATGGTAATTTGTGAATTTTACCATTCTTATTGTGTTTATGGTTTATGGCGTTTATGGCAAAGTTAATACAGAAATATTTTTGCTGTAACACTGCAGTAAACATGCAGCAAAAGTATTTCTGTATTAACTTTGCCATAAACACAATAAAACCTGATAATTTAATAACTTCCTGATAACATAAAATTTGTTTACAAATTACCATTCTATCATTCTATTGTCAATATATTTACCCACTTACTATTTTTGCAGAACTAGTGTTAAAATAAGTGCTATCTCTTCAGCTCTTTATATTAATGATCTTTATGCAGTGTGTCTTTGGTGAGATAGAAGCAGAGTGCACGGAGCAGAAGGGGCTAAGCTGAAGAGCATTTGGCACTAGATATTAGAGAATGTACAGTATAGTGCAGAAAAATCAACAACATAAATGTCCCTGAGCATGTGTGCAGCTCCATTGTATAGACATGCTCAATTAATACTATGGAAACGGTCAAATGTTTTTGGTAATGTATCAGGTAAGGACCTAGACCTAAGCAGGATGTATTTCTGAAAGGCTCGAGACTGCCCCCTCACCACTCTAAACTTCTCAACCACCATCTGGACAGGCATGCTGTTACGGAGAAGGCTCCCGCCCCCCCTCATCCGCGACAGCAGAGAGAACCTTCACCGGAGTATTGACTCCTCCCTGAACTACATTTTCCAGCAGACATCGGGGCTACTTCCTGTTTGGCACCCGTGATCTGAACTGGGACTATTTAAACACACTAACGCTAGGACTCGATGTCTTGTATTGTCCTTCTAGCGTGCATTTCAGAGTGATTACTTCCCGACTGCTTTTCTGGTTTTGATTTTGGATTGTTGCCTGCCCCGACCCTTGCCCATTTATCGTTGTGATTTTTGCCTCGTCTCTGATAGAAACGTTGCTGTTGTGTTTGACCCCTGCCTGTCTGTTTTTGCATTAAATACACTGCATATGGGTCCTCCGCGTCTTCGTTACACATGCTTCTCTCTCACCTTTCTCCCTATTTGTTTTTACTTTTCCTTCTCTTGATCCTGCTTCAGGAAATACAAGAAACGTCTCTTGGTTACATATGTAACATTGATTCCCTGAGAAAGAGAACAAGACACTGTGTCTGGTTTGACGGTATAGAGAACACCTCCGGTGTGACATGCCCATGGCAGTGCTTGATGTGCATCAGGTGCACCTGCAAGTATATTACAGCACTTGCACAGTGTGTCATCAACTGCTTTCTATGAAGCAGACATAGACAGGCGCCTGTGAGGCATGGCAACGAGACGCAGTGTCTTGTTTCCTGCATAAACGTTCTCGTTACATACATAACCAAGAGACATTTCCTTTAAACACTGCATCTGGTTTGACGCTATGGGGATCGCAATACCAATTGTGCCATGCCGAGGAGAGCGGCCGCCACGTGATCCGCATTGAAGCACAGTCACCATAGGCATAATGCAAACACCCCACTCACGCACTACAGGTAACAACAATACCTCTCTCTGGCCACTGGCAGCAAAACTCTTCCTTGAGGGGAGTAAAGGAATCAGAGAGATGGTTCCTCCCATGATCTCATGAGGATCCGGGAAACTCCAATAAACGGACACCAAACCAATCCTCAGCCTGTACACAAAAGACAAAGAATACAAAGAATCCAAAGAACCCTGTGACACCATGCTATATACTGTACCTTCTGAGTAAGCTGTTTTGTCCTTATATAAATCTTTAACACTACCATTTATGGATATGCCTGTTAGTACTCACTTTTTGATAAATAATAATGTATTAAGTATTAAGTATTAAATAAGTATTTCATAAATGTTCAGTATTTATAGTTTCTTTCTTCTATATAATTGTTTCTGTGTTCCAGTAGCTCAGCTAAGAGAGCATTGCGCTGACAAAGGTCTTGGGTTTGATTTCCAGGGAGCACATGCACTGACAAAATGTATAACTTGAATGAACTGTAAGTCACTTTGAATAAAAGCTTCTGCCAAATGCATAAATGTAAAATAATTATTTAATATTTCTATTATTATTAGTGTGTTTTCTGTACACCTGCTTTGCAACAATGCAAAAGTATGAAAAGTGCTATAGAACAAACTTGAATTTAATGTGGTTATCAGAAATTGTCATTTAGTAATTGTTTAAATGTACAAAGTACACAGAGCCAGGGAGCTTAAATAGCACAGCTAATCAGCGGTGAACAGGTGATGATGATTACAAACAGGATATACATGAAAACAGTGAAAACCAGACACAAACTGAAAACTTTAAAGTAAGAGCCCTGACACGTAACATAACGTCCCCCTCCCGGAAGACATGTCTCACGCCGTATAAGCACCACCGATGGCGGTAGGAGCCAGGGCGGAGACTTGAGGAGCCAGGGCGGAGATAAGAATGCAGCCAGGGAGGTATCCCACGGTGGAGACTACGGAGGGAGGAACCATGCTGGAGGGGAGGCCGACGACTCCATGAAACCGACCGATGGTGGCGGAGAGGGCAGCAGAGCCCAAGGTGGAGGCTGATTGCAGACGAGCCAGGGTGACGACGAGGGTCCCGAGGGCCGAGGTGGAGTGGACGGCTTCGGTGACCGAGGTGGAGGCGAAGATCCTGAAGGGGAGCACTGAAGGGGGTCTTGAGGGAAGGAGGAGCCCAACAGAGCCAGTGGGGCAGAGTGACAAGGTAAAAATGGAGGAGTATAGTCCAGAGGCGATGGCAGAACAATGACTGACCGAGGCGGCACCGGAGGGACGAGAGAGCTGGGTGGAGCTGGTGGACCGAAGGGTGACGATGGAGACGAGGGAGCTGGAAGACCTAGAGGAGCCGAAGGGTCGTAGGACCGAGGAGGAGTCTGGGCTTTGGAGGCAGGAAGTAGAGTCAAGGGATCCTCTGTCCTCAGCGAAGATGTAGCTGATGGTTGACAGTTCAGCAGCGAGCCCACATCACTGCTGGTGAGCTGAGGGTAGGCAGAGGGACTGACAAGCTCCAGCGACATCAGAGATAAGACCGGGAAAGACATAAGAGGAGGTGGGAGAGGGAGGTTGGGTGGGATTATTATATTATCCATACTTATAAACATAACAGTCTCTATACTTGAATCCAGTCCATACAGTGGTGGTGCCGTGGGCAGGATCCTCCAGGCTACCCTCGTGCTCCACTGGTAAATTCACCGTTCTCTTAGCTGCGGCCGGCTCATACACCTGGTCGGACTTCTCCAGCTCTGGCTCCGGGGCGATCCATCCCTCGGTCGCGTTGGGCTCTGGCTGTAAGTCCGCGGTAGGACCAGGCTGCTGCTGCATCTCGCAGGGTGCTGGCTGGTCGAGTTCCGGGCTAATAATCTCCACACCTGGGGCCCTGGGACTGAGATCCGCCTCTTACAGCATAAGCTCCGAAGCGGCCAGTTAATGTACTCCCTAATAGCCCATGTGCGATTGGGCTGTGGGATAATGATTTGAAACATAAGGTCCAGGCCGTACCAAAATATATCCAAAACTGCCAGGTCCTCGAGTGGAGTGTCATACACACAATCCAAAAAGTCCTGGACATAAGTCTCCATAAGTCTCCCATTCTGGCGTGACCACGAGTACATGTTGACAGGGGGAAAAAAGGTGCACGGGAAAAAACTCGGAGGGAAAAAAAGAATTAAAAGCAAAAAAAATTATGCTGCGCTGTTGTTGAATGTGGTCGGTTGTTCTGTTACGGGTTAGTGTTAGCGGTGGTAAAAAACGAGAAACTAAATAAACAATATCTAATAAACGCAAAAAAAAGACACACAAACACTAACAGTATAAATGATGAGGTTAACAACATATGCGACAACAGCGTGATACAAAAGATAATCCGAGGTACAAGAACGAAGAGCAATTCAGGGCAATCCACAATGAAAACAGAATACAACAATAACCAACCATCTGAACACAGAACAAGGGAACTTAAATAGCACAGCTAATCAACGGTGAACAGGTGATGATGAAACAGGAAGTGTGTGAAAACAGTGAAAACCAGACACAAACTGAAAACTTCAAAATAAGAGTCTTGACACGTAACAATATGATCAAATGATGCCATATATCTATGCAGTTGTATTATACATGTAAAGCTAAATATACTTTTTTCATATACTAACATATATTCTGGAGCTAATTGGATGCATCGCTTTGTTGCCACTTTATCATCAAAGTATCATCTAATTGGAGGGTTTGTGGATGCTTGGAGTGGTAAGAGAAGGGATTATATTGAGCTGGCAGGCTCCAATAAGAGAACTAATTTGCATGAGCAACGTGTCATTTCTGATGCTATTTCACAGATGTCTTAACAGATTATGAACGTAGAATGAAAAAGAATTTTAACTGCTGTTTCCTGAGATAGCAAACACAACATCTGTGTTTATAAAGCAATATATTCTAATTAAATTTAGTGAAGACAATTATTTTCTTGGGTTTTTGACAAGAAGTGCACAGTTTTTTTCAAGATCATATTTCTCCAGAAATGTTTTTAAAAATCTTTATCCAAGTAGTTAGTGTTTTTCACACTTGAAATAGTTCACCCAGGGCTGTTTCAAACCCTGGGTAAATAGAATCCTGAGTTATCTGTTTCACCTTTTACACTGCTTATAATTTACCATTCATGATTTGACGATTCACACTGTACATACATTTCTAAACCCTGTGTTCTTATTCAGGTTGGGACTGGAACAAAAAATAAACCCAGACATTTTGGTAAATGTCCACAGGCTCTACACTCACTTTTTCTCATTTCTCTCCCTGTCCTATCATCATCAGCCATGGGACCTGATAATGGTCCTGCTGCGGCAGAAAACATCCGCTATTTTGACACATTTAGCAGCGTCTGTCTGAAAGGCCTGTTTCTTTTCTTTGCACCTCCCTTGCATTTCTTCTCTCTCTTACTGTTTTGACAGATGCACACTAATTCTGCATGCTCGCATACAGCCCAAAAGGGGAGTTGTTTAAAGATGTGATTGGGCCAGCCTGATGTCAGTTAAGAAAAAGAACCAATGATCTGCTGATTAAATGTGTCACAAAATCAGATGCAGACTTTTTTGACAAATGCATTACACCGCCACAAATCCCCAGCACCATCAATGAATTAAAGAATGGGCCACAAAAATATTTGTCTCGCACTCCACATCATTAGGAAAAATTTGCAAAAATTCATATATATTACAGTTAAAGCCAAAAGTTTTTGTGTCAAGTACACTCATGATTTAAGTTTGATAACCATTTTCCACTTTCCGTGTTTCCACAGATTTAGATTTTTGCTGCTTTGCCTTTATAACTTCTATATAAATGTTCATGTGAAATGACAAACAGTGCGCTGCCACACTAATGCATGAGCTGCAAGTGTGCTGTTAGGTTCAATATAGTTTACATATGTCCATTATTTAATAACAGCCTCTTTGAAAGACGGCATTAAAAGGTGACAGAATCATGAAATGATGCAGTCATGCAGAAGTGCTGCATAAAATATTAGGATATGCATTTGAATACTATAGGTGTCCTTGATGTTGGAAATGTGGGCGGTCATGTATTTAAATGTATTCATCAGTATGATGTTGATGTCAAACTTTAGATCCCTTTTGGTAACTGTTTTCTGTGTGCTGTAGATACTTACCATTTAGAGGACATAATAATAATTTTATGTTTCATGTTTTTTTTTTAAATATTAAGTATTATTTTGCATCTTTCCGATCACCTCTGCTGAACATATACTCTTTTGACAGACATATACATACATACATTTATATACATACATATTTACATACATAAAGGAAAACTGAGTAACATTGAATACTTAAGTGTCTAGATAGTCAAATAATTTTTTCTAGAAATCTAAAGCTTGGTGCACACTGTATGATTCTAACAAATGTTTAGAATCCTACACCGAAATCTGTAGTCTTCGATCATTAGTTTCACATGTTAGCTGACAGCCAATTGAGAACCATTACAATCTAATGTTTTCTCCAATAAAATTCTGCTAGTATCAGACATCAGGCAAAGTTGTGAAGTTAATTTATGCTCACAATTGAAATATTGCCCTCTATGCATGGGAATCAGTAGACGATTTTTAAATCTTAACTGATTTTAAGAGTTGAGGGTTTTTCATTGAGGGTTTTATATGTGATAAATACAGGGAAATATTTAGGCTGACAGAGAACATTTTAAAATTAGAAACATGCATCCAAACATTGCTCGAAGATAGTGATAAGGCTTATCGAGTGATAAGGCTTTAGATCAGACTTTGGATGTGACTAGGTCCATACATTGTTAGGTTTAGGTTGCAGATTGAAGCAGGGAAATTTTGTGACTGTGGAATGACATATTTGCAGGAAAAAACAATGCTCTCCGATGGGGTTTTCCCCATCAGTAATGCACCCACAGAGACACCTGTTGAAATTGCCCTAGTTATCTGAGATTCTATTGTACTGAAAGTGAAAATAGAGGCACCAGCCACCATATGTTTACCTGAAGCCAGAGCACCCGACATCAAAAGCAAATATAAACATGCAGGGTAAATCCAAAGTTGTCATTCAGATTTAAATAATTTCAGTTAAAAGATTCAGCTGACTATTTAGATGAGATGTGTTCCTGTGTTTTTTGTCAGAGCATGATGCCTAGATCCTGACTTAATCCGGGTCTTGGTTCTTGTTTCTTGGAGTCAGGATCTCGACTCTGGGTCGTTGTTCTCTGTGGAATGGGTCAGGGTCCTGGATTCTTGCCTTAAGTTGTTCCTAGTTCCCTTGCCAAGACCCTGACAGTTCCTGAGTTTTTTGTCAGAGTATGATGTCTAGGTCCTGACTTAATCCGGGTCTTGGTTCTTGGAGTCAAAATCTGGACCCTCTGGGACTCTCCATGCTCTGGGTCTTTGTTCTCTGTGGAAGCACATGGCCTTTGTTTACATTGACCATGTGCTCTCAGCCCCCGCCCCCTTGTTTCCTCATTAATCCTGTTTTTAGTTAATTCCCTTCACCTGCTTTCCTTAGTTCCTTCCCTATTTAATGCCCTTGTGTTTGCTGTCTTGGGCCGGTTGTTGAATGTTGAATGTTTCCCTGTTGTCTTTGTTTTGGTATCTAGTTTAGTTCTTTGATTTATTCCCCTTGAGTGAGTTTTGTTTAATAAAGTCTTGTTTTGTTGTAAACTGTCTGCGTATGGGTTCTCTCTTCGTTAGCTTTTAAAACAGGACAACCGGCCACCACTGAACCCAGCAGACAGCTTCCGTTTAAGAGTGTTTGTTTCGTTGGTGGTGCCCGCCTGTCCAGTGTCAAGCGTCTGTTTGACGGCAGTGCCCGCCTTTCCAGTGTCAAGCGTCTGTTCCGGCTGTATTTTCTGGTGACGGCATCCATTTTTCCAGTGTCAAGTTTTCATTTCGGCGGTGACGCTCACCTGTTCGGTGCCAAGTGGCTATTTCAGCAGTGGTGGCCCCAAGTGTAAAGTGTCTGTTCCGATGACGACGGGTCCCCAGGTTTCAGGAGTCTGTTCTGGTGGCGGTGGCTCCCTAAGTGTCGAGTGTGTGTTCCGGCGGCAGCTAATGGTCACAAAACAGCGCTTATCTTATTGGATCACAGATGCTTTTACTCTGGCTTATAAGGCCTGTGACGTAATGTCAGCCCTGGGCATTGGAGCCCATTCTACCAGGAGTATAGAATCATCTAAAGCAATTTCTAGGGTAGCATCTCTTATTGATGTGTGTGCTCCAGCATGCTGATCCTCTATGCACACAATCATTAGATTTTACAACTTAGACTTGAATTTACCCCCAGGGTTGACAGTATCTTCTCTGCTTCTGATGGTCTCTGTGCCAACGTTTCACAGCATCTTGGGCAGGTCTTGCCTCACTGTAGCATCAAACCATAACGCCCTCCCTTCGAAAGGGAATGTTTCAGGTTACGTATGTAACCCGGTTCCTTGAGACAGGGAACAACACTGTGTCACGATGCCACACTTTGGTCTTGCTTGCATGGCCTTCCTTCAGACTTAGAATCTGATGATATGTTTTGCACGCACCTTTTAAAGGCTTTGTGGCGCTTATAGATGCTTATAGATTATAGATAGGCATTATTTTACATGTGTTCAGACTCAGATAACTATTATTAGATTGGAGTGATAGATCAAAACACCCAAGGTTCAGATTCAATTTAATAGGTCTTGCACTAGTTCTCACTGGATTCTTCTTCTTTAAAGAAATTATGTTGTCAATTAATGTTATTATTCAGTTCAATTTTATTTTATTTATATAGTGGTTTTTACAATGTTACATTGCTTCAAAGTATCTTTACATAGAGAAACAAAGAATAATAATAAGGCATAATAGGCATAATATTACTAATTCTGGCCATAACATCACACTAAGCAAACTAAGTGACTAAGCAGGGAACAAAATAAAGCTAAAAATTGTCATGTAAATAACGGTAAGTTTACTAAAGAAGTCTATCAAGTCCTGATGATCTGTCTCAGTGTCATTTCATCCAGTCCCCCACCATCTGGTCTCAGAGTTTGGATCCAGCTGACTACAGGAATTTAGGGAATAAAAGACAGACAGATTTGGTGTGGAGCCAGTACATCTGTTCTTTTGGAAAGTGTTCCTGGTTCCGGTTTGCCTAATTAATGCAGCCTAGAAATCCCTTAGGGGATTTGAGTAATAAATCCATATCACAATGTGTAGGTAAGATTAAGTCTTTAGTCTAGATTTAAAATGACAGAGTGTATCTGCCAACACTGGGAAGACTATTCCAAAGTTTGGGTGCCAAATACAAAAAGGATCTACCACCAGCACTTGTTTTTGAAATTCTGGGTACTAATAGTTGGCCAAAGTTTCAGATCACAGTGAACACGAAGGACTATAATAGGAGAGGAGCTCGCTTAAGTATTGAGGAGCTAAACCATTCAGGGCCTTGTAGGTAATAATCAGGATTTTAAAATTTATACGATGCTTGATAGGCAGCCTGTGTAGAGTTGACAAAACTGGGCTTATATGGTCATACTTGTTCGTTCTCGTGAGAACTCTGGCTGCTGCATTCTGAACCATCTGGAGTTTTTGGATTAATCTTGCAGGGCAGCCACCAAGTAGGGCGTTGCA
>JAZGTI010008239.1:0-20435 GCA_036877585.1 Botia kubotai | reverse complement strand
TTTGGCCTCATGCGACTCTTTGCCTTCATCTGCCTCCGACTCTCCAACTCTCTCTCCGGCTTGACGGGAGGCGGCGGCGTTTTAACGCCGTGCGGTGACGAGCCGCAGCTGTGCCCGGTCCGCCCGTGATGAGCTCGGGCAGGTGCGGCGCGTCCGTTGCCAGGGCGACGCTGATAGTCCCGGTGCGCCTCGTCACAGTATGTACACAGACATATCATAAAGTACAGGAAAACTGCTAACCGCTAAAAAAAACCTTTTTTCCATTTTTCCACGGACACCCACTACGTCCAGCAGATGAATCACATGAACTCCACTGACGTAACTCTCATTGGTAGTCACTCACAAAATTTGCTCCTTAATTGCATAGATAAACTTTTTCAACTTTTGTCTTGTCACTCCCGTCGCTTGCCACACCTACATTCTGTTACCTATAGTCTCTGTTGCTCGTGTTGCTTTGTTGCTGGGCGTCACTGGCAATTGACACAAAATTTTGCCTGATTCTTTAGAATCACAAGATGCATGAGCTTAGTTAGTTTTGTGGTCTTCTGTTTTGTTTAGAGAATATGGACTTTGCCGTGCCTACTTTCTAAACAACCCTGTTATAGCATTCCAAATTCAAAAGTTTAACGAAGTAATTTTTAAAAATATTCTCAGCTATTTTAAGAGCAGTTTGATTGACAGCAGTGGTTCTCTAAGTTGTTCAGAAGTAGAACATCTAGCATGACATCAATATTTTGTCTGTGTGTGAAACATTGCATATGCAATCATTAACAGCGCCAAAATAGAGACTCAATTATATTCTTACATTTACATTTTACATTTAGTCATTTAGCAGACTTGATAATTATTGACAATTAAGACTCAAGATAATCTTTCTGCACTGTTTTGATTCCAATCAAATGAAAAACCTAGGACTAGTTCACGAAAGTAGGTTCAACGTTTTAAATGGCAGAAAGAAATTCATGGCAGAAATAAAAAAAACAAATTTTGTTGACATTTTGTTTGTCTTCCAAAGGTATACAGCAGTTGATGCTATGACAAACGGTAGAAAGTTATGATTGATTTATCATTTTTGATCGCTGTGGCGACCTCTATTGACTGATTGCTGTCATATCATAACAACCTCTCCCCAGATATTCTCAAATCCTCTCCTACCATCTTGCCAAGTCTCTAGGATTTATTGTTTGGTCTCCACAATCCGTTTTACAGCAGGATAATAATAATAAAAATCTTAACAATTACAACAATTACAGTGTTTAAGCACTAGGTGTTTATACTTCTAAAAAGCACTATGCGCTTGACTCCTAATAATAATAACAGTAGTACATTTACATTTATGTATTTGGCAGACGCTTTTATCCAAAGCGACTTACATTGCATTATACTATACATTGTTTCTGAGTATGTGCCTGGGATCGAACCCATGACCTTGGCGTTGTTAACACCATGCTCTAACAACTAAGCTACAGGAAAGCCTAGTAATAAAAATCCTAACAAAAACAACAGAGTTTCAGTGCTTCACGCTTAAACCTCTAATCAAGGACATGTGGACCTCAGTAACTGTACCTTGTGGGTTCCTAGTCTTGGTATAGTATAGAGAACAGAGTGAGACAAAGCTGGATCAGATATTCTGCTGAGCTTAAACATCAGAACAGGTAGTAGACATGGCACCTAGAGATTTCAGAGAGAGGGTGCAGAAAAAGAAAAGAGAAAGAGTGAAAGACTAAATCTCGCATTTTTAATATCCTACATTTATTTTATATAGTCATTGAAATTATTTAATGCAGAGTAAGAGCATGTTAGAACAAATGCATTAAAAGAACTCTTGATTACATCTATAAAAGGAAACACAAGAAAGAGTGAAAGAAAGAGTAAAAAAAGAGAAATAAAGAGAAAACAAAAGAAGGAAACAAAGGATAGATTGGTGGATAGATAGATTTCTGTAGCATAAACACTGCCTAAAAGCTTTTATAATATTATAACACTGGCTTCCATTGTTCCTGTTGAAAGAGGAGTACAGCAATCATTAGACAGTCATTCTGGGAAGAGAAGCCGTTTGAATTCTTTAATTTAGAAATTAGAATATAGTTTAAAACCTGCTTTTTAAAAATAGAGAGTATCTTGTGCCTCTGTTGTAGAAAATCTGGATATTGCCGGTTTACCACTAAAAAGAAAACTTACCCTTAAGCAGAAGTTTTAAATTTGGAATGACAAATCTCAGAAGAAAAGTCTAGCAATGGGAATAAAATATTAAAATAACATGTTTTAAACACTAAGTACAGGAGTTAGTAAATTTCAAGGAATAACCACAACAGCACTTAAATTTGTGGCCTTTCACAGCCCAGATCTTTAACAACCAGGCTACACATCTTACTAAAGTTAACAGAATTGCAATACAGCTGATGCAGAACACTAAAGAATGAGTTTTGACCTTTACCTTAGCGGGATCAGTCTCTGCAATTGCAGCAGCTGTGTTCAGTGCTAACCTGCAGAGGTCCCCATGACTGCTAACAATCAGATGGGAGATGAGAAGACAAACCGCATTTGGGATGTGCCCACAGACAGAGAGTGATGACTGCAGGGAGTAAAGCCACTCCACAGCGCTCATGAAGTCCTTGGAGATGCGGTGTAGGATACTGGTGGCCACCTGAAGCTCATTGTACCAAGTGCTGAGAGGCAAACTCAGTTGTATGGAGTTCTGTAGAAGAACATTCCACAAATAACATGTCTACTAACCTTTCCTTTTGTGCTACACTTTATATTTGGTTACTTTAACTAATATTCAATTACATTGAAATTTAAAGCATGTAATAGAATCTACTTATTGTGTACATACTGTCTTAATAAAATTATAATGAATTAAAACTTAATAAATGCAGACAGTATAGGATAAAAGCAATATCACACAAACATATTGTTCAGGCCTTATATTAACAGGCAGTGTTTACCTGCGGCCTCATACCTACTTCATTACTTTAGTGATATTGATCATTTCTGTAGTGATATAAAATGACCAACACCCAAAATGGCCGCTCACGGAACATTGGATATTGTTTTATTCAAGGAATCCACAGACAACACCTTCACGACTTTAGGACGAAGCATTAATTTATATAAAAAATAGCTATTTTAGCTTTTTTTAAGCACCAGTAGGTCATGCCTGGTCATATACAAAGTTTCATGTCAATACACAAAAGCGCCTCATGTCCATTTCCACATGCTTTCCATCAAAGTCATTTGTGCATTATTTAAGAACAACTGGGTTTATCAAAAAGCTTTTGATAACTTTTTGTCTAAAGTTTGTCTGTACCATACATACCGAATTTCGTGCAAATCAGACAAATGCCCTAGGAGGTTTTTTTTTAAAAACTCAAAATAGTGGGAAAAATCTTTATGACAGAAAATGATGTTATAGAGTGCATTTGAATCGATGTCAGCCAATAAATTAAGGGAAATAAAGATTTGTATTTCTAGGACTTAGGAGTGAAAAGTTATTAACATAAAAATAAGTGAATTTTGAACTTTAGGTGCTTGAAGGAGACTCAAAATTTAGCATGGTTACATTTTAGACTTTCCTCTATCTGGGTGCCAAATTTCAATACTTTTTACCATACTGTTCTATGGGCAGCCAAAGACTCAAGACAGGAGGAGGAAGAAACACATATAAGCACTACATTTTAAAGAAATGGTTCACCCCAAAATAATGTACTTTTTTACTGACCCTCATGTCATTCTAAACCTATATGACTTTTTTCTTCTGCTGAACACAAAAGATATTTTGAGATATGTCTCTGAGGTTTTGTGTCCATACAATGGAAGTCAATGAATGTCAATGTTGTTTGGTTACCAACAAACCTCAAAATATAATTTTTTGGTGTTCCTCAGAACCCACGTAGTCTTGCAGGCTTGGAATGACAGGAGGATGAGTAAATAATGGAAGAATCTTCTTTTTTGGGTCAACTAACCCTTTAAGTTTTTAGAAAAAAATGTATACTGTACATGATTGTGTAGTACCTCTTTTGGAACTGAGGGCTCTCTCTGAATAGTTTGCAAAAGTGAATTGGCCAGCTGAAGGTTTTTCCTGTGTGTTTTACTGTCTGTGAGAGCTTCCATGAGGGTGGAGGAGGAAAGAACCTGCAACAAGGGCATCACCAGCACAGAGGAACCCAACGGAGGAGAGATCTCAGGTGGGACAATCTTTGCAGCTATTAAGCAAGGAAAGATGTTTTATGGTTATGGAAAGTACATAGTTTTGTTTTAAGAATAAAGTCATAGAATGTACAAAGTGGTCAAGGACACAACATGTGTGAAGGAGCAGCAAGGATGAAATGAAATACTGAGAGCAGTGTGTGTGTGTGTCTCCCAAGGTAACAACAAAGGGTGTGTGTAAACTTTTATTAGAGACTTTCCCAGTTGACTGCAAGAAAGACTTGGTGTAAGTAAACATGTAACAGACAAGAGACTTAAACTTTATTCTTTTATTCTTTGGACTTATTTATTCTAAATTATTTCTAAATCCAAAGGGTATTTACCAAGTAACATTTTTATAAAGTCATGCTTCTTTATATATCATAATTCTTCCTTCCTGTTTTACTAGTATAAATTGTTATCACCATGAAATTTAGCATGTAGGTTAGCAAAGTAAGATAAACATTTGGCAGCAGCTGTTTGCAGTAAGTGATAATAGCGACTGATGCTGCACATGCAAGTGCAAATAGCATTAGATGTCACCAGATGCTGTTTACATTAAGCATTATTAATAAATGTAAGCTGTTTATGTTGGCTTGACAAAGCATATTGTTATTGTATTTTAGTGTATTATGTTGTCGGGACAGGCTTACTGAGGAGAGGTGTGCTGTGACCTTTATAAGCAACTAGGTGTTTTTTGGGTGTATGAAAAAGTGGGCGAAAAATTCCAAATGTGTTGGGCAGATCTTTGTGACATCATACCTCTGCATTAGAATGTTGTAGAGACTTGGTGGTGAGCTCATATCACTCGGCTTAGCAAGCAGCAACATACGGTGACATTACAGCTTCATAGCCATGCGCTAGCATTTAGACATTTAAACATTTAGTCATTTAGCTGACGGGTCTCTAGACAGGTCTTAAGTGCTATAGACAGGTCTAGCAACCAGTTACAGTACCTAAGCCACCACCCCATTGACTTCTATTAAAAAGGTAAGAGGCATCAGATCATAGTAGAGAAAAGTGGGTGGCCTCTTTCGACTCTTTAAATTAAAGACTCTCTTCGAGTCTTTAATTATTACCATGAAAACTGTCCAGCCATGGCCTAACAAACATTCAGAGCACTCTAGCAACCAACATAAATTAGCTATATCTCAACACCAGATCATGATGTGTGAGTTGGCCTGTTACCTTTCTAGCTACTCTCCAGCAACCATTTATGGTAGACGTGGATGGGCCTATTTGACTAGGGCTGTCCCTAGGGCTGTAGCCACACCCTAGCAACCTCATAACATCACACATAAGCCAAGTTTATCTATTGTGTTAAATCATGCTAGCAGCATGTTAAATCATGCTAAAACATGTTAATGTCATGATAATTAATGCTAAAATGTGCTAACATCATGCTGAAATGTGTTAGGATCATGCTAAAACATTAAAATTCGCTAGCATCATGTTAAAACGTTTAAATATTTTTGTGTCATGCTAAAATATCCTTGTATCAAGTTAACTGATGTTAAAATGTGTTAGCCTCATGTAAAAATATTTTAGCATCATGCTAAATCCTGCTAGATTATGTTAAAAGTTAACTATATACTAAAAAATATTAAACTTGTTATCAGCATGTTAGAGAATGTCAGACCTTAAGCATTTCAAACCATTACCATACACTTTTCAGGCTTTGTCCGAGCCAACATAAAGTTTGTCCTTAAACTTTACTATCTAGTTACATTAAGCATTGTTAGTAGGCAGATGCTATTTACACTAAATGTTAATATTTGATACAAGCTATTTACACAGAGTAGCAATAGGATAAATGCAGCAAGATGTTGTTTCACACATTATATTTACACTGTGTACATCTTACACATGAACTAATGCTAAGGTTATTTATGAAAAAATAACGCAATGATTAAACTTAGATTAAATCACATCAAACAATTTAAATGGGCATTAATTTATTGTTTTTGACATGCAGTAAAAGTTTGTCTTTAATGTTTTGGAGCATGTCAATGGTCTGTCTTTCTCCTAAAAGAAGCTGGGCTTCTGCTGCAAGGCTCTGCATTCTGAAAAAATAAAGTGTTTCTGTAGCTCAGTTGGTAGAGCACTGCGTTAACATCGCATAGGTCGTGGGTTCGAGACCCAAAATGAATAACTTGAATGAACTGTAAGTCACTTTGGATAAAAGCGTCTGCCAAATGTGTAAATGTAAGTAAATATTAACCTCATGAATAGCTTATAGCTGTCTCTGTATATTTGGCAATAGGATGGCACATAGGATGTCAGTCATGGTGGTTCCAAAATGGCAACAACACCAACGTGTGGGAGTATTTTGATTTAAAGAAAATTAAAAGTAACATGTATGCGTGTATAGCATATGTGCGTATGCAAAGTTTTTCAAAAGCCAATTTTATGTTATTCCTTGGTGGTTAATTCTATTAACAGAATACTGCTCACCTGTGTCTTTGACATGTTGTCAATTGTTTTTTACATGTTGTTTACATATGATGGCTAACATCTGATAAATTCTATTCAGGCTATATGATTATATGTATTGGTCCTGCATTGATCCAGTTGATTTCAATAAACATTTAACAATAAAATAAACACTGAGTGTACCTATGTTTTTTCACAACATCCTTAATGTTAAATGATCATAATGTACATGCATAAGGCATTATTTACAGGATTTGATTGTTTGATTCATAGATTAAGTATTTCAAATTGATCAAATGTATTCACACATTTTTAACTGTCTTCTGGGGGGTTTCTTAACTTTAGACTAGTCGACTAGTTGGTTACAAAACACCAACTAATCTACTAGTGTGTATTTAAAGACTAACATTATATTTAACACATTCAACTTTTATCATTGCGGTATAATTACTTAAAGTAAGATTTCAGTATGCACTAGTGTGCGTTACAATTTTCTCCAGTAATGTTGAATAAGTAATGTTGAATGTTTTAACACACAACAACTGGTTATGTTTAATTAATATAACCATATATACCTCACTCCACAAATCAACTATGCTTTTGGAGTGTCTGTAAAACCACCCTCAAACTACAATTAACACCCAGATGCAGAACCAGGCCTTCGGTAACCATAGCAATGCATGGACAAGACTGTTTAACAACCCAAAGGAATGTCTCTCACTCCATTTCCTTTGAGAACACACAAAAAACATTTTTACTTGTGAACATATTCACTTAAGAATGCATAATAGAAATGTATAAACACATGTATCCTATATTTCCCACGCCATATGTCTTTAATGTTTTATGTTTGTATAGATACTAATCTGTGGACATTTAAATGAACGTTTTAGAGCCACCCTGTTAATAAAGATTAGAAGTACCTGTGTTTAGTATCTATGAGCTGCAGTTTTCATATTCTGAACATTAGTGTCCATATCATTTTGATAACTTTGGTTAAAATAAATATTAACTTTAATATAATTATGAAACTTTTGAAGATTTCCACCTTGACATCTAATAAAATTCCATATGCAAAACAGCATGTTGGAAGACAAAGAGTTAACTTTCCCTCCGAGAGGACAACCTCTGATTGGATCAAACAACTCTTCAAGGTGTGACATCAGTAGTTAAAAGTCCAGTGTCCAATGTAAATACACTCCGTAAACATTTTGTGTGCAAAAAACTGTTTTTAAAATTCCTGTGTTATCGCTGAAACTTAAGCAAGCTGTATCAATATGAAGCATGCAGATGGTTGAAGGACTTTTACCGAGCTCTAGGAGAGCAGTTTGTTGGGAGGTGGAGGCTTTTAGCAGAAGCAGGGAGATACCCATGATTACATGTTCAGATGGAAGATCCTAAAGTGACAAAGAGGACAATTAGACACTTGGCTTGCATAACTGTGACTAAATGACTAAATATGGGTTAAGGTTAGGTTCAGGGCTGGTACCTAGTTATTACAGTCATTGTAATTACTGCAGTTAGTATATTGTAAGTACATGTAGAACATGTAGACTAAAATGTTAAATGCTAAGAGACTTTTAGTCTCTTCTAGACTAAAAGTGCTACAATGGTTTAACCCAGAATCCCTGAGGAAAGAGTGAATGCAAATTTCTTTCGGCATTATAAAGCTGAAAAAATTTAATGAGATCACATAGAGTTTTGGTTACATTAATTGTAGCAACATTTTTTTTTTGTTTTTAGTCAGACAGGTTTGAAACAACAATGATCATTTCAAACTATAGTGCTGTATAACAAAAGGCAGTGAACTGGGATGTCCTGATCACCTTTGTGTCCTGTTCCTCCATAACTGTACTATCAAAGTAAAAAGTATAAAATAGCTAGGGAATAATTTCAGGTGTGCTCTCACCTTTGCATGGGCAGGTATTAGTCGATGAAGTGTGTGAAGGAGAGACATCAGTTCTCCACCCAGCTGCATGCTGAGATGACAGGCACACATGAGCTGAAGAGCCAACTGGGTCAGTTCCTTTCTCCAGAGGTGCGGATCAGTTAAAAGAGCAGAGTTCAGAGACTCAGAAAATGAGCTGAACTCCACCAGTGCAGTTACACTATCCACCTACAGGTTAAAGACCAGTGAAACAAAGAAGTGCAAGGGAATATTCCGAAAACAAAAAGATCATATGAAAATGTTTAGATAATGCAGTTGATTTAGCCAAGACACATAAAGGACAGTTAACCAATTGGGAAGAAAGTTGGGGTTCTGGTAAGATGTTTTTGTGAGAGTGAACTTATGTTTTATAACCCATTAATGTTTAGCAAAGTGAAAATCATGCACACCTGCTATCGCCAAAACACTTAGAAAGAGAAATGCTTATCTTGAAGCAAGAGTCTAAAAATTTGGAACAGAAGACTGTAAGATGTTTAGACTAATTAAAGAACTAACTGTTAAATAGCCCGGAATATAATTCCAGCACACTTGTAATGTTTTGGATTGCCATCAGTTATTCATTCTTTTCCTGCACTACAAAAAAACATATTAAATTCATATAGAAGTCATTTTTAAATAAAATAGTTCAAAGTACAATACAAACATAATGTAACTATAAATGTAACATCCTTCCCAATGTAAAAGGACAATTTATTGAAACGTAACTGTAACAGAAGAAAGCAAAGCCCACACCTTATCAGTGTTTTTACACGTAAGAGGTTAGTCAATCATAACAGAGGTCATGTGCATAAAAGAATAAATCTGTTTTTATTACTGTACATTTAATTATAAGAGTTATGTGGCAATGTAAACCTAATTATAACCAGAAAAGGTGCACCTCAGAGGAAAAATTAATGTATAAATGTAATTAATGTATAAATAATAATACTGCAACCACCATCTTTAAGTGTCTAGGCTTTTTGTGAAGTCATAAGGTGAAGCAAAGCACCATGGGAAATTTGCAACAATGTATAATATAAAACAGTCATTCAGTACTGTAGAGCTACTTCAGTATAGCACATTTGAAACCATCCTTCAGCTTACCAGCATGTACGGAAGCAGGTCAAAGAGGCAGCGTACCAACTCATGGACCACCCTACTGCCAGAAGCACCTTTTCCCCTCTGGCTTTTAGATTGAGAAGCATCTCGTGGCTGAAGCAGAACCCTGAGTAGACTGTGTCTGAGTAGGGCATTTTCTGACAATCTCTGGGGCTCACAGTACAGGTAACGAAGAAAAGGAGCCAACATTTCAACATACACTGGCTCATCTCTGAAAACACATGGTCCATTAAGGTCCATTAGTATAAGCTTTTATCAAAAGAGCCTTACACATCTAAAAAAAACAAAAACAAAAAAGAGAACAGTAGTTTCAATTCTTGACTACATCTGTAGAAATGTTTATATACGCATACATATATACACACATACATACTATACGTAAATACAGTCATGGCCGAAAATATCGACACCCTTGCAATTCTGTCAGAAAATGCAACACTTCTCTCAGAAAATTGTTCCGATTAAAAATGTTTTGGTATTCACATGTTGATTGTTTTGTATGCACTGGAACAACACACAAAGCGGCAGCGGAAGCGACACCAACGGGACACTACACAGCATTTTAAATGTTCATTGCTTGCTCTCTTTATCCCTGTCTAACATTCTCTTTCACCACTAACATGTGCTTTCAAGTATATTCCCACTGTTTCTTGTAGACGCAATATTACACACACAAGACGACGTCATAACCCACTCCATCTATGCTCCCTCAGTAGCAACTCTACTGAGCCATTATCCTTATCCATTGGTCTCTGGAACTGCCAGTCAGCCGCCAACAAAGCAGACTTTATCCCCGCCTTCGGCAGCCAGTCAAACCTCAGTGCTCTGGCACTGACAGAGACATGGATCAACAAGAAAAACACCACAACTCCATCAGCCCTCTCATCAAACTTCACTTTCATACACACACCCCGCCCCACAGGGCGTGGGGGGGCAGGTTTGCTTGTATCCAACACCTGGAATTTGACTCCACTTCCCTCTATCTGTAATATTACATCTTTTGAATATCATGCAATAACAGTCTCTTCTCCAGCAAAAATTCACCTTGTTGTCATACACTGCTCCCTAGGTCAACTGGGCAACTTCTTTGAAGAACTGGACATGCTGCTATCATCTTTTTCAGAAGATGGCACTCCAATGGTAGTTTTTGGTGACTTTAACATACACCTAGACAGACCTCAAGCAGTGGACTTCTTAGTTCTTCTATCCTCATTTAACCTCCTACAAACTAACACTCCTCCCACCCACAAAGGAGGGAAACAACTAGACCTGATCTTCACACATAACTGCATCACAAATAATTCCATTGTCACACATCTACACGTGTCTGACCATTTCTTCATACAATTCACTGTTAGTGTCAGACTCACCACCCATCCCCAGCCCTGTCTCTTTTCGTCGTAACCTCCGCTCACTCTCACCAATTCGGCCGTCAACTGTTCTCAACTTTCTCATCTCTCCTTAGTCCCTCCACCTCCCCCCACTACATCCCTGACTGTCAATGACTTTGCCCATTTTTTCACAGACAAGGTGACTACCATCAGCAACCAATTCTCTGCACCCCACACCCCTAAACCCCCTTTACTTCCAGGCCATCCAACACTCTCCTCCTCCTCTCCTCTCTCTGAGAGAGAAGTCTCCAACTGTCCTACCACCTGCCCCCTTGACCCTATCCCTTAACATCTACTGCAAACAATCTCTCCATCACTTCTTCCCGAACTCACACATATCCTAAACATGTAAATCTCTACAGGAAATGTTCCCTCATCAGGTAACCTCACTGCTCAAAAAACCAACACTCAACCCTTCAGTGGTCAGCAAGGTTCTTCAAAAGGTTGTGTTTAATCAGCTGTCTTCTTCTCTCACACAGAACAACCTCCTTGACAGTCAACAGTCTGGCTTAAAAAAATGACATTCCACAGAGACTGCCCTCCTGTCCGTTGCTGAAAGCCTATGGCAGGCAAGAGTCAACTCCATGTCATCTGTCCTAATCCTTCTTGACCTCTCTGCTTTTGACACAGTGAGACACCAGATCCTGTTATTCTCATTTTCCAACCTGGGCATCTCTGGACTGGCACTCAACTGGTTCAGCTCATATCTCGCAGACAGATCCTTCAAGATATCATGGAGAGGTGGGGAGTCCACATCACATCAGCTGACCACAGAGGTCCCACAGGGATCAGTTCTTGATCCCGTTCTCTTCTCGATATACACAGCTTCTCTAGGTGCAGTCATTAAAGCACATTGCTTCTCATACCACTGCTACGCAGATGACACACAGCTTTACTCTCTCTTATTTCAACCGGATGACCCCACCATCGCTGCACAGATCTCAGCTTGCCTTTCAGACATCTCAGCCTGGATGAAAAAAGGGAACCTTCATCTTAACATTAACAAGACAGAATTTCTGATCATCCCGGCCAACCCATCACTCATATACAATTTCATAGTTCAACTTGGTCCATCCACTCTTACACCTACTCGGTCCGTTAGAAACCTCGGGGTGGTGTTTGATGACCAGCTGAAATTCACTTCACACATTGCAACTATCTCTCGGTCGTGCTCTACAATATCAGGAAAATCAGACGTTTCCTGTTAGGGCACGCAACACAGCTCCTAGTCCAAGCACTGGTAATATCAAGGCTGGACTACTGCAATGCCCTTCTGTGCCCATTTTTAGATTACGACCTTGAATTGTGTTTAATAAAGTCTGCATTTGGATCCTTAGATTAGTTTTGTGTCCTGGAGCAGTATGTTACTGTAGACTTCGCCATTACGGATCCAGCAGAGGTAATTCTTTATCTTAATTTCTTTTATTGGAGCCTGTAAAGTCATGGATGACAAAAGGAATTAATAATCTATCTCTACAGCAATACATAGACCATGCTTTGTATTTAAGTGGGTCCCCTTTCATAGTCTGAAAATCTGACTATGAAACATTTTTGGGGGCGGCAGTAGTCAGCAAGCTCCGATGGCCACCAAGCTTGGCCAACCTTTTCCAGCTTGCCTTACACTGACGATAACAAGCCAGTGACTTCCACTCCAGAGCCTTTCCACAACATGGGCACCACTGCACAGCCTCCACATGTGTGTGTATATATATATATATATATATATACACACACAATAGAGTGTAGATTAATGAGAAAAATAATTTAAACGATTGTAGTATGCAACATAACAATTGAATTATATATTATTATTATTATATATTAAATTATATATATTATTATGGGTCTGAATTATAACAGAACGCACTGTATATAACACATATGTATATATACACACAGTATATTTTATATATGTGTGTATATATATATATATATGTGTGTGTGTCTGCTGAGAAATTCAGCCTCAACACACCAGCCCGGATGTTTCTAATCTGTCTAGTAAGACCTTGATTAGCTGTTTCAGATCTGCTTGATTAGGGTTGGAGCTAAACTCGGCAGAACAATGGCCCTCCGGTATCAGGACTGGGCACCCCCAGTCTAGAAAGATGTTATACCTGTCAACAGCCAGCTGAATAAAATCATCAGTATCTTGGAGCAGAGCAGGCCAGCAATCAGGACGGTTTTCAACTACTGTGATGTAGGGATGTGGGAAGCTCCTAAAATCACACATACATATAAAAAGAAATCATGATTATCATGATGATCATTTTAATATAACAAAAAAGCTTCAAAACATTCAACATACAATTTTGCAAACGTTTGCAGTTGTGAGTTTGTAGTCAACTAAATGAGGGTGAGAACTGATTTGCACTATTGCATCCATAATAAAATGACATCCTAATCCTACCAGTTTTTATTGGATATTAACAGTAAGTGGCTTTGTGACCCAAGAGCAAATTGCAGAAAAGCATTGAGCAAACGGACACAATAAGCATCAGTGGGCATTTTCCATTAATCCTCAAGCCCTCCCTCCCTGATGGGACAATGTTTGTTTGTTTGAACAACAGAAGGTGGAGGGGTATTGCACATAAATAATGTACACCATCTTTAATTTTGCAGTACCAAATTTTAAAAAGAAATAAAAATGTCAGAGTGAACCACCAGAAACATAAACATATGGGTGAAATGTCACGTTTTGTGATGTACGTTTCATTTTGTATAGCAAAAATGCTTGATCAACAGAGGCTCTAAACATAATCGGGAAAGTAGACAGTATATTTTAACAATACATAACAGGTTCAAAATTGGTTATATGTTTTGTTGCCCAATAATGTTTTGTTAAAATATGTTTTGTTGCAAAATAATTTCCCATGCTTAAATATAGTGTGCCCATCCTGGATTTTATTTTTAGCCAAGACCTTTCTGGGTTTAGAGTAAGTGGTAATACTGTAACACTTATAGTGGAGAAAGGTACTTACCTAATTGAATATGGACAGATGAAGTTCGCTCCATTATCTCGCTGACTTGCTTGAATCTGTAACAACCTCCCAACCACTTTTATCAGCCCTTGAATATTCCTGTCCAGAGAAGAAACAAATCAGTTAACATCAGCAGGTACTTTCGAACAAAAACAGTAGACCCACAAAGCATCTGTACTGCTCATGCTCAGATAACATCAACCCTCTGTGGAAACAAAAGAAAAATATAGCTGCAAGCAGTGATGACAGGCCTAAGCACTATGGCCCCATTGCCACCTGGTGCTTCTCAGAAAACAATGCATAGTTGTCAAAGGCATTTTATTCTAAAAACAATTCTACTCAATTCTAGCAATTCTCTCTACAATTCTAGTCTTTTGTAAGTGACAGACTTCCTGCTGTCAGTTTGTGGCGCTATAACTGTGACTTAACAATAACATAAATAAATAATATTACATAATAAATAAATACATAACAATAGCCACATTACTGTGATCATCCCACAACACCAAACATATTTGCCAAGTTTTACATAGATAACTCAATGCATGCAGAAGATATTTGCTGTTTCCAGAGAGACATTTCCTGTTCCATTTAATGGCATAAATTGCCTCACCATGGCAACACCGTTTGGAATATTAACAATCCGTTTACAGCTTAGCATGTTCAATATCACTTCTTTATTCCTGACCAAGTATGAAGCAACATGGGTAAATTTAAAATTACTGTATTTTAAATGCTGTATTAAGTGGCATACTTCTATCTATCAGTTGGTGGCGCTATGACTGTGACTTACAATAGCCATCTCTATGTCATCAGCCCCTATGCTCAGGTTTCAACAAAATCATTAAATATTGGTGACAATCCCTTAAATCCCCTAGGAGTAGTATTTTAAAACATCAGAGCCATGGTACATGGTTGCTAGGGTAGCATAAATGATCGCTAGACTGTAGCTGGAGAGTTAACAGGATAAAACTAATTGACAAATGTGTCTAAATCTAAAGAGCCAACTCCCATGTCTCTACGATGTTCTTATGGTAAGACACAGCTAATTCATGTCGGTTGCTAGGGTGCTCTAAATGGTTGCTAGGGCATGGCTGGACAGTTTGCATGGTAATAATTAAAGACTACTTGCTAGTCTGAGTCAAAAGACACCACCCACTTGTCTGACCATTTTCAATGGAAGTCAAAGGGGTGGTTGCTAGGGTGCTGTAACTGGTTGCTAGGGCATAAATGTATATATATATTCACTTACTAATGGTCACTCTTCCTTAAAGAAGAAATATAATTTCTATCTCACTAGTGGCACCAACACAATTGGAAAAATACTGACTATTTTCAAACTAGTTTCCTGAACACTACTTCCCACACCTTCTGGCCAACCAAATTACAACAGGTACATACCATTGGACGTTACTTTAAAGGCAGATCCAGCTCCTACAAAGCAGTGTTTTGAAAGTGTCGCAGAGTGTTTACACTCTTGACTGAAACCAATAAATGGCTTGTTTATAGTTGTTTTTTAACAAATAAACTGAGAAGAATCTACTTTAAATTGAAATTCCACACTGCACCATCTAACGCTTTAGGTTTTATTAACTTTTATTATTAGTTTTTATTTAACTTTATTAACTTGCATTACATTCAAGTATAGCAGTTGACTTTGGAGCTCCTATAGCACACAATGCCAGTTGAGCTAAAGAACACTAATGCTCTTACCTTTACATATGTAACGTTTGTGTATAAACACAGAGTTCAGATAGGGAGAGGACATTGCACAGAGGACATAACGTGATAATATAACAGGACATAAGGTGATAAGGTTAAGGTTTGACAGGGTGACCAGTGTGTCAGGTTTTGCACACTGCACTATATTAAAAACTTTTCTCGGTTTTGCACTACTACAGTACACATATCTTTCTCACAAACTGAATGGCACACACTGTTTTTAAAAGTGAGAAAATCCAGTTAAGCACTTAACAGCTGCAAACAGATGCCTACCTTGCAGAAGGCAGAAGGTTGAGGGTGGTGTTGAGGATGTACTGGAGATCAGCATGTCCCTGATCCACGAGCAGCACCAGAGCATCACAGCAGGCAGAGCGCACGACCGTACACTCACTACTGCATTGCTCCCATAGAGTCTCCAGTGCTGACCCCTGTTGGAGTAAAACACAAGGACAACATGCAAAAATGTTTGGCTGAAAAACTAAAAGAGTATTAGAGAAGATGAATAAATACGTTAATTTACTAAATTACATTTACAATTACATTTATTCCCAGAGGTCCGCCTATCCAAAACAGTTTTGGATAGGCCGCCTATCCAAAACATCGTTCCACAGTCATTTTCTACCTTTTCTTTGAATAGCGTACCTCTTTACGTTAACACCCTCTTTGCACATAAAAAAAACTACGCAGGAAGTCCAAAAAAAAGTCCAAAATATGTTGCTCTACTGCATGCTGTTCTGCCTAATAAGAGTCTCTCTCCAAAACTTTTGTTGCATTGTGCTAGTTTCTCACCGGCCACACTGAAATGTGCCACACAAGCAGAATGGAATGACCAGGTCTTTTACTTAAAATAAACTTAAGATGCTCATTAGGGTCCAAGCACTGAAAGTGCGCCTTGGTACAGGGCACAAAATGATGATGCGTATCCTATACATCTTTTCAACCTGAACAACTTTCACACTGACACCCCTTAGCTCCATCCAACAGAAAGTCTTTCTAAAAAGAACATGTCGTGAATTTTCACATACTTCTCCTAGGAATTTCATGTGATTGGCACCAATCTTGGTAAGCATCATGCCAAAATATCGAAGATGCAAAATTGTAAAGGGAATTTTGACATCTCGAACTGAGTTGTCATGGGGAGACTGTACAATTATGGTGAAAAAAAGGAAACAGGAAGGCTCTAATATAAAGAATAAATTGACCTATTTACGTAAAACTTTAACTAATGTTGATTGTATTGACCTATGTATAATGTGGTGGGCTGATGACATTAACATGACTATTGAAAAATAGGAAACATAAAGGCTCTAATATAAAGAATGGATTGACCTATTTAAGTAAAACTTTGACCTATGTTTATTGTATTGACCTATGTATAATGTGGTGGGCTGATGACATTAAAATGACTATTGTGAGTCACTGTCATAGTGCCACCAACTGGCAACAGGAAGTGTGTCACTTAAAACAAACTTTATAGTATTTAACTTCTGACTTGATCAGAATAATGTTACATTACATTACAAGGTTTGCTGAATACCTTTATTTCATCTACGTTCTTCTGTTTTCCACGAATCACAATTTTTCATCGAGACTGTGTGGGTCAAATTCTATTATGAAGTTTTATATTAGCAGTCTTATGTCTGAATGTTTACAAAGTATGTTTCTATAGAACAAACTTGTTAATTAAAAAATAAACAACCAACAGTATATAACCATTTAATATAATGTATAAGCAAAATGATTTTGTGTACTCACTTTAGTGGTGGTCTCACAAATCCGTTCATTTTGGCCTTTCTCTTTAAGCACTGACATCACCAGTAACCTCACAGCCTAGAAGTAAATGGAAAATGGGTTAAAACATCAGAAGCTCTTCTTACTCATAAGACACAAAATCTAGTTCTTCAGTTCTGCTTTTCAGGAAATGGAACAAAGTACATTTAATAAGTTCTCACTGATTTTTTGTAAAAAAAATCTTATTACCCTATTTACCCTCTAAATATCTAATTTGATTTCCTAGGTTACTATTAAAAGATCATAGGAGCAAGTGCTTTACCTGAGCTTGAATGAGGGTGCTGGGGAATCCAAATCTTGTCCTTAAATTCTCAGTCATCTCGAAGAACCATGGCTAATATTCCTTACTAGAAACAAACCAAAAAGTGGTTAAATGGCTAAAATTTCTTACAGAGTAAGTTTATTTTTATAAAAGATATTTTAACTAACATCCACAGTTGAACTGTGCCAAATAAGACCTAATTTACTAAGGAACTAATTTAAAAGGTTGAAGACTTTCAGAAGATTGGATTTGACTTTATGTTGATGTTAAGATACAAAAGAGTTTAAAGAAACAAAGTTTCTTAAATATTCATTTTTCAATTGGAAAAGTTATGAAAACTTTGGTTACCAAATGTATGAACCAGCCTTTATTTTATCGAATAGATAAACTGACATGGTGCATCTCAGGTTGTCTCATACAGACTCACAGGATAATGATTAATTACCTGCTGTTTCCATACAGTGTGGCAGTTTACTACACCGACACAGCAAAAAGTGGCTTGTGGAGATCAGATTCTGAATTCATAAACTTTCATAGAAGCCAGTTTGCATCACAACTGTACAAACTATGCGTTTCTATTGGCACTTTGCTACTCTCAAATACTCTGTAGGTTGTACCTTCGCAACTTTAATTAAAATACATTGAAACTGAATGAAAATACAAAAAACACTTGCTAGTCTGATAGTTATTTAAATGCATTATTGACAAATGCCCACAAATGATGAAACACAATGTTTAGTTTCATTTTATTCAAATGTTTAAATTGCTGTAGCATAATCTAAACAGTGTTGATACACAAAAGACTGTTTGCTGAACTAGTTATTTGTTTTATGATTTTAACACATAAGCTGAATTTTTGTCTGCAAAGCATAGACGTGAAAATATTCCAGGAATTTCCAGTCTTTAGGTTTTTTTTAGAAAATTACTGCTTCCTCGGCACTGTTTGTCCACAATAATGGATTATTGTTTGAGTATTACTATGTTAGAATAACTGGCTAGCTGGTATACCTGAAACAATGTTATTTATTTTTTAAAAGGTTATGCTATTTTTGTAATGCCATGGTTTGTTACAATATTATTGTATTCTTTAATCAAAGAATATTCACAGTATTCTTTGTAGCACCCTGTACACACCACAGTCTATTTATATGGTAATCATTCAGTACCATATCAGGGTTTACCATGGTTACCATGGGCTGTGGTCCATTAGGATGATTCAGCCAGAGATTCAGCCTCTAAAATCTTCAATAGTTATTTAACAATTTAGCACAATAATAAGAACTATACTGTGTTCTAGTTGTTTTTAAATGTAGAAGAGAACACACAATGGGTTTTATTTGTTTTAAGCTGCCTTAAGGTGTTGTAAATAATAGACCTTATAATGTAAAAGTGCAGGATAGGGAGCGTCTGCAAAGTGCAAAACGAAGAGCAAAAAGAACAATTATTCCAACTAAATGCTTCACTTGTGAATTGTATAAAAAACATATTTCAAATCTAAGGGGTGTGCCCTATTACTGGTTCATAAAAAAACATTTAGATGCTGGTTTCAATCGCAGAACTATAACACAACAAAAGTTATTGAAATGGAACAATTCAGAAAAACCTTGCTAAGCATTACAAAGATTGTGTAGTTTACCGCCCCCCTAGAGGAAGATATTATACTTGTTTTGGCAAGAATGTAGTTTTACATTCAGAAGTTTAAATTAATTAAGAATGCACACAGTTTGATATGTAAACGTCAAGGGGTGATACTTGTTCAAAGAACAATATTTACAGCCATATTTTATTATCATATGTAAGTCAGAATGCACACTATTGAATTGAATTTAAATCTGTTAACACACTCATTTTTAAAACATACAGTATGCCATCTCAACTTCAAGGGATGTGTTTTGTTACTGGTTCATAGACTAGCATTTAAATGTTGGTTTTGTTCACAAAACAGCACATGATATTGAAATGTCAATGAAAATAACAATCGGTGTAAAATAAATATGTAACTTCTATTGTAACTTCAAAGGGTGTGTCTTGTTACTGGTTCCTAAACAAAACTATAGATGTTGGTTTTGTTCACAGAACTATAAGACAACAGATGATATTAAAATGTAAACAAATACATCAATGAATTTTCTATAAATGCACTCTTTTATTTCGGTTTCTAAGAGTGTGTCTTGATATATATTCCTAAAATAACATTTTAATGTTGAAATTATTCACATAACTGTAAGACATAAAACGTATTGAAATGTAAAAACTGAGAAAAAGCTTAAGATGTCCAGTACACCACCCCCTAGAGGAAGACATTGCAGTTGTTTTGACTGAGTTTAAAATTCAGAAATGGTAATAAATAAATTAAAAATACACAAATTCTGACATTTCAACCTCAAAGAGTGTGTCTTGTTGCTGGTTATAGAACCACATTTCTGTGTGATCTATTGAAATGTCAACAAACACATAAATGAATCTTACATTTACATTTACATTTAGTCATTTAGCTGACGCTTTTATCCAAAGCGACTTACAAATCAGGACAGGAAGCAACTTCGATTACAATAAGAGGCAACAGTGAATAAGTGCTATACACAGGGCTCAGGTTTTCCAACACAATTTTTTTTTTTTTTTTT
>JAZGTI010008238.1:0-14550 GCA_036877585.1 Botia kubotai | reverse complement strand
GACACTTTATAGCAAATACATTTATAGAAAATACAAATATTGAAAAAATATATTAATTATATTTAAAGGTTTGAGAAGCAAATATATAATATGTATAAAATTATATACCAATAGCACCCGGATCCTGTTCTCCTTTGTGGGCTAAGAAAAGTGTTATCTGACTGAATATCTTGAGACTGTCTCAGTGCATGTGGTATTGGGTTGATCGACAGCACCAAGCCGGCAGCTCTTTCTTTTTTAGCATGCCGTAAATCGTCAGCAGCTTCGGAGAAGCACTGTTGAGGTATTCAATAATTAAACTAATTAACAGAGCAATTAGCACAACGTGATGGTGCTGAGTGAGCATGGGCAACCGAAATGATAGTGGGGTCTGGGGCTTTTTGTCTGCCAGCTGCAAAATCCCCGGAGAGACGTGTAATGAGCTTTAATAAGAAAGGGTTAATGTTAGCAAAGTAATCAACACAAATCCTATATATAACATTCACACATGCTATTAGGAGGAGGCTATTGCTGGGCTAAAATGTATCTCCACATATTCCTAGTACTGAAATTCCTTGATTTTTAAGCAGTTGTGGTTCATCAAGCATAAAAGATATAAAAAATACACAAAAAAATGTAATCTGTAGGCAGTTCATTAAATATGGTCTGTAACAGCTGCATTGTTTCCTTGGTAACCGCAGCCATGACCTTAGCTGTATTGCCCAAGCGTGTTGTTTCTCCAGCCTCCTGTCCAAGGCCTTCACTGTAACATGTCACTCTGAATGATTTTCTTCAGCATGTGCCTCCATCATCATATTGTTTAGAGATACAGGCTCGTGTTGCATCCCATTTCCCAAAACAGCTAAGGGTAACAAAGGTTCAGATCAATACTGTCTATAGCTTTCTGAACAGAACAGGCTGTGTACAACAAGGCCCTTTGTGAAGTCAGTCATACAGAACTACTCAGGGGAGATACCGAGTTGATAAACCTGAATTTAAATAGCTGAAATATAGATCTTAAAATTAGCACAGAAATATTGTTACTTCAATAAATTCAGACCAGTCGTTCTCAACTGATTTTACATCAGACACTGAATTGTTTATCTTACAAAAGTCAACAAAAACACCCCTGAACTATGGTTGGAGCCATAGCCTTGTGGGCAGGGCTTTGACATTTTAATGCAATAATGTTTGGGGTGACCAGAGTTCAAGTCCAGACTCAAGGGCCTTTCTCACACATGATCCTGTCTTTCCTCCCCTGCTGTTTCCTGTCTGTACTTCACTGACCTTTCCAACAAAGGCCAAAAAATATGTATAACTCAAAATAAATAAAGTAAAAATAAAAATCAAGCATTGGAATGTATTAATATTACCGTAAACTGCACAGGCCCCAAAATATGTTCAATTATTAACATGACATAGGACTGAATTGGAAATGACAGTTTTGTAAGTGTAAAAATGGATATTCAGATTTTGATCAAATATTGCCTAATTATCTTACTATTTTAACTATGCACAATTAAACTGTTAGTTTATTTGTTAGTTGTTTATTTGTTGATATATATATATATATATATATATATATATTTAGCTTTGTTAGTTTTATCAAAGCAGATCAATGACGCACTAGTTGAAAACCACTGATTCTGATGTTGACCACTGATCTAGCTTAGCAGGCTGGAAGTGATTAATGTTTGTGAACTAACTTATTACTATTTTACTAAATGATGCTTGTGTGCCATGTGGACTGAATAAGACATTTCTGATCTGAATTGGAGTTGTTGTTGCCTGACTAAACATGGAGAAAACTGTCTTATGTGTGGAGATGTGGTGAACATTCCTGACCTTCACAAAGATCAGCTCGTGTCATGCTTTCTCAGTCTAAGGTCTCTTCTCACAGAATGGCATCAGACGCATCATTGATTATGTTTTTGTAGATCATTAAGGACAGATCTCTGCATTTCATGTTTAGCATTATCACCTGTAGAGCTGCTGTGGATAACCTTGGTAGTGGCCAAAAGGGACTTTAAATGAGGACATGTAGACAAAATAATTTATCACTGCATACTGATGACAGACAAGGAAAAGCCCCATGCAGACATTCCATAAAGTCATGTATATTTACTCATGTAGATATGTTTTCACAATATAAATGCAGTAAGTTAAAATACGTAATGACTACAGGTACTGATAAAGTGGTTTGGGTAATTGAACCAAAAACTGGACCCTATTTACCTGTATTTAGCACTGATCGCTTGTGATTGGATCACCCAAGATGGATGTTAATACCAGGTGCAAATAGGGCCATAGTCTCAGCTTATTAGCGAAATGTGGTGCATCCCTGAGGAAAACAACAGTTAGACTTATCTGCTCTGTATCTATCCATCTAGAGAACAAGCAGGGGCAGGGCCAGCTCCTCCAGACTTCACTAGCTGTGTTATTGATTCTTTTTGTTTGTCATTGAAGTGAGTTTAGCTGTTTGCGCTGCCTATTTGGTTGACTGTACATGGACCGTGTGTGTTTGTTTGTCAATTACATTGCGGTACGGAGAAGATGGATGTTCTCAGTGCGGTTAGAAAGCACCTCACTTTTCTTCCTTTGGCATTTACAGGTAAAGTGACATTTCAGGTAATTTCAGGACATTTCAGTCCAGCAAGCACACTTCCTCTTAACTGCTCCTTAGGGAGCGATGTGGCTGAGGGTGAGAAAAAGGCAATTGTTGTTTTGAACAACTAACATGGGGCGGGGCTAATTTACAACAAAGATGACCCGGAGAGGGAGACCCATGGCTGAGGAGGCCAGAAGGTGCAGGGTGGTCTGGACTGTTATTACCACAGCATCAAGGGGCAGTTTGAGAGCAATTACACCCCTAGTCCATAACTCTCCCCCCCTGCCCCCCTACACCTGTAATGGAAGATCTTTCAACCCACACAAAATGGCCTTCTAGTCGTTTCCATGAAAACAGAAATAAATCAGATGAACGCTCCAGACCCCTACTCTAATGCTAGCAGACCCCACGCTGTGCCCGCATGTGTGCATTTGTGATTGCAGGGGGATAATTGGAGGATGCTGGATGGATTGATAGATTTGACTGGCCACATATTGGATCAGGAATGGAGGGGCATTGGCAGGGGGCATTGTAATTTATTTTACGAGGCCGTCAGTTACCTTCTGAGTGTGTGATTGGGATGTATTGGCCGCAAAGAGAATTTATCAAACCCATGAAGGAAAGCAGATTCCACTGCCTCCCTAATAATACCTCGCCTGTGTGTAGCATGCTCAGGAGAAACTGCGATTCACTACAATCCAAATGTTGTGCTAACATTCTCTAAATGTTGTTGATTCAGGTCACTCGCTGCTCTTGAAAAGATTACGGGTTGACAGTTTGAATGATCGCTTGTCTTAGCTGACACTCAAGTTAAAATCTGCACTCTTATAAAAGCAATTATTGACAATTACCTGAAAATTGTACTCTATTTCAAATAGCAATGTCAAAAGGTGAACCATTTCAAACACTTAAGTGGCCATTTTAAAAAGGGTTTGTGACTGCTGAAAAATGCTCATTTGAGGAACACTGAATAAAGTAAATGAAGTAAGATTGTTCTTGAAGATCCGCATTAGGTTAAAGACCTATTCACACAGAACACTGCACTCTGAAAGTGTGAAGTTTTATCCGAAAACACGAAACTATGGTGTATGAATAGTTGTGAGAGGGAAATTCTTGGTGATTTGTTCTTGGTGTGAATACAGTAGGTTTTAAGCCACAAGATCTTTGTTCATTACAGTTGTACTGTTCACCCCTGTAACCCTTGTCTACTTTGTATGTTATGTTGTAAACTCATTATCCAACAATTTTGTAGGGGTGAAGGGTGAGGGTTTTAGCGTGATTTATACAATACAGAATAAAACAGCAGTCAGATGTAGGGGAAAGGGTAAACACAGGTTAGTCTGGTATTAGCAGTGGGTTTTAACATGTTTTCCCTCTTTGTACCTCAGCTGCCCCACCCGGCCTGCTCTCTGCCTGGGTATCTAATGGTGGTCTTGAGTGATGTTATTGATTTTTTTTCCTCAGGATTTCCTGTTTGTACGAATGACAACTCCTCCCACCCACCCACAGCTTTGTTTTTCCCAACTGTTGTTATGTGGCGTACATCACACGCAGCATTCCCTACACACAGCATTACATTTTGTATCAGTGGCATACAAATGATTGGAGAAGTGTGTGGGAGGGACACATTATAAACATAATCAGCCTGGCTTATGAATATGAACAGTGCTAATGTAAATTTTAAATACAATAGCTTATTACATGTTACTTTAGTTGAAGAAGAAAGGTTTGGGTAAAAGTGTAAATAATGAATATTGAATGATATATATGGAGTTATAATAATAGTAGAGATGAATATTAAAATATTAGGATCAATCGCCAATAGCTTTACATTACTATACATTATGTTTCTAGCTTCCAGTTGAACTCTCAAGGTCTGAGACTGAGACAGAACAGGTTAATAATACATCATCAGGCACAGAATCTGTTAAAAACAAAATGTTGAAAGATGCCATTAAGTTTCATCATGCAGAGATTATGATTTTATAAAATGCACAGCACAAATTCACATCAATACACATTTACTTAATGTACAGCAATTACCTCAGAACATGTTATTGTGCTGGCCATGGTTAGATATCCTGCAAAATTCCACAAAGCAACAGACTGAAGGCCAACAAAAAAGCTTATGTGCGTTTGTGCTTACTGTAATTCTTATGCCATTTAAGGAAGCCTGTATAGAGGGTCCAGCAATCCCCCAGAGGAAATGCAGAGACACTTGTAAATAGATGAGGCCACAGAGCAGCTGGGATCCTTAATTGCTGGTGTGACTCAGGAGACTTTCGACCAACAGGAAGATGTTTAGATAAGAAATGAAAATGGTCGGAACAGGTGACTGGAGCACATGCCTGAGCCCCTCTTATCTCTCATACTGCAGGCAGTCACACGCACACATGCGCTCTGGGCTGGGCTGTGTACATAAAGAATGGACAGTTTTAAGAGCACAGTGGCTTTAGTATTGCTGGCATGGTGTATATTGACACACACTGTCATATGACCTGACAAAGAGAAGCTCTAAATGGTTTTGCTGTAAATATTCCGCTGTGGTTGCTAAGGTGTTCTGTAGTGGTTGCTAAAGTGTTACTTACCGCCCCAAGTCAAAATAACCCACCACCAGGTCTACATTTTTATCATAAAAAAATCATAAATCCAACCATGAAATGAAACATCACACACACCTTCAACAAACCATGCAATCTTAGGTTTGTTAAAATCCCTGGAACAGCATGTATATTTCCAAACGTTTTTAGACGTTGTTATCTCGAAATCTTTACAAAGAAATCTTTACAAACCACAAGGTATTCTTTATAGTCATAACATCACATTAACAGCTATACCGTAGGTGTGGCTGCTTATTTTGTTTTCCCATGACATCAGTCTTATCCCGAGAGGCAAACGTAATCTTCTCATCGAAGAATCTGCAGTAAACATTGTTCATGAGCTTTACATTTAGCTACTTAAATGCAAATCATCCCACTGCTTTGTTCCTGTGAATGAATAGGAAACTTGAGAAATTCCTTCTGAGCTTGTGTAGATAGAGAACAGGGAAATACCTGTGAGAGTAAGATCAAAGGTGATAACCTGTCAGGTGGCATCAGGCTAACCCCAAACATACAGCATGGGGGATGGAAATGGCATTAAAGATACGAATGACATTAGTGCTCAACAGCCCACAGTAGTCCACCTTCACCCTGGTGCTATAATACAATGTAAAATTCCTGTTACTTACTGATTGCTACTGTTACATTGTTGCTTGCTTATCTTTCTATTTACAGGTGTAATTATTGTTGCTTTACAACAAATCTGTCACTTTGTTGGCATGTCCATGTTAGCTTTCCTGTAGCTCAGTGGTTAGAGCATGGCGTTAACAATGCCAAGGTCATGGGTTCGATCCTAGGGATTGCACTTACTCAGAAACAATGTATAGTATAATGCAATGTAAGTTGCTTTGGATAAAAGCGTCTGCCAAATGTAAAATGTAAATGTCATTGTGCACTACATAATGTTTCTGTGCTATTATTAATAGTTTTAAGAATTGTTTTTAATGCCAGGAAAACCTACCCCATATACTGTATGGCAATAGTGGTTTAAATGTTAATACCTCTCAATAGCTGTAGCCTTTACTACATGTATGTACTGTATGTGGCTATAGTACACGGAACTTGACTTTTACAGCCAAACCAACCCAAAGAACTATTCACATTCCCAGAGTAAATTGTAAACAGACTCTGTTGTCTACTGTCAATGTTGTCAGTATATTTCAGTGCTTACCAGGGATGGCAGTCACAAATATATATATATATTTCTCTTTAAAAGCAAAGGCTGCATAGCACAATATAAAAAAACAGCCAGTATAAATACAAGCCAGTATAATACAAATATACCGTAACATCAGATCACCCAGTGCAACAAATAGCAACAAGCAACTGGAAAAATAACCTGTTGTTTTGCTGCAGTCAAGGCTGGTTAGAACAGAAATTCTGATTTACATTGGACAAGATATTATCACTTGGTTAGGACGCAGTGTGATTTGTGCAAATGACAAATAAACAGGTTTGATTTGACTTGACTTGATTATATGGGTCAGTCTGTTCATTTGAATGAGAGATTATTGCCTTGTAGAGTAAGGCTTTGTATTCTTACCTTTAACATTGAACTGAGCAGGTACATTAAACAGGGTGTGGAGTTCTTTCACAGAATTGTTGCTTGCAGTAAACACAAACACAATGTCTTTCACTTTCATTCTGCCAATTGTAACACACAGAGAGACCAAAAAGAAAAGCACCTAAAACACAACCAAACTTCCCTCATGGAGAACAACAACTGCTCATTATAAGTTATCGCTTGCCACCTGTTTTGCATCCATTTCACTGTCAGACCTGAAATGTCACCTGGTCCACTGCTGGGGTCCTCACAGTTAGTCACACACTGTACCTAATGACCTTTAAATGCAATCAAAGGTCAGAGCACCATCATGTGAGATAATGTACTGAAAACCAGTTACTGTACCTATATGTAAGTGGAAATATAAGCAACAAAAATACATTGTATCTAGTTTGTCATATATGCCACAACCTGCAGTTTGCCACAAAAATTGTAAATAATTTTTGACTTAGCTTCAGGTCAAATATTGAACACCACATGCGCATCCAGATATTGCCCTTTAATAACTAAATAATAACTAATAACTTGAACTTATGACCTAATGACTAATTACTAGTTAAACTTTAATCAGATATAAATTATCTTCACTTTTACATTCTCCGGTCACACATGATCAAGATGTCCCCCAAACCTGGATTAACTAATCAAAATCTTATCATCCAAGAACAAACCTAAATTAAGTTTGTTTGTTTGAAGTTTCTGTGTTATTCTGTATTTCACAGTGACACCAATCTGGTTTATCTCAAACAAACAAGCAGCTATCACTATGACAGCAACTCTGCTAAAAACTTTAATGCTAAAACAAAGTAATCTAAAGTGGCTGGTGTGATTGTTTTTTCACTTACAGCCTTTTATACCTGAGTTGCATTTCTTTTGTTCCTAAGTTTTTGCTAAGCACTTTTGTAAAATCAAACCACATATTTCTCATCTTATCACGATCAACTGTCTCTTTGTTCTTAAAAGTGTTTTAAGTGCTAATCCAATTTGTTAATGCCATTATGTCATCCTGATATCAAAGTAATCCAACTTTACAGAGAACAGAAAAAATAGTTCAAAATTTGAAGGGACACACACAAAAAAGAATAAAACCAAAAAACAGCATTGAGGCTTGGTAGAGTTATCACACACCAGCTAAAGCTTCACTAGGATTTGCTGTATGTATGTGAGGCTGGAAAAGCAATAACTTTCTGTCAGCATTTGTTGTCCACTGTTAACCAAGGCGCTAACAAATACAAGGAGGTTTATTGAAATTCTAAAGCTGGACATTTATTGAAACTGGTGTTGTTGTGTTTTCATGCGAGATGGACATATATTGAACTCTAACAGCAATATAAATGCCTGAACTTGACAGAGTGTGTATGAATAAGCCGAAGAGTGTGTGGTGAGTGAATGTGATAGAAGATGCAGTTTCACGGGCCTCCGAACAGGCATGTGAAATACATCAGAACAGACAGGAATAAGAATGTCCACTGCTTTGTGTATGAGTGTGAGAGAGAGCGAATGCAGTGTTGTATAGAGTAAATACATACACTCATCATTACCATTTTAAACACACTAAGAAAGCAGATCTTAAAAAACAAAAGCAAATCTCTTGGGCTATAGGCCCCACACTGAGCAGATCAAGCTGTGCCTTACCATAACGACAAAGGTATTTCTGATAAATAGCTGAAAACTATAACACATTGAATAATGGGCTCTTATACAGGTATTGCTGCAGAAGGAAATTTAACGGTTTTTGCATAATCTTAAACACATACCTCAGCTTTTGCATAATCAAACACACACACACACACACACAACACAAATACTAACATTTCACAATCTTATAAGAAACCCACAGAACATGTTGCACTAACGTCAGAGTCGACCACATTTCAAGAGTGTCTGTCCACAAGGGCTGTGAATGGTCCAAGCAATCAGCATGTGGATTCAGATCTAAGAACTCTGTCCTGGTGAAAGGTTGGGCAGAAGCATCAGTGTCATTGCGCTTCTCCTTGAAATATAAACAAAAACTATCAAATAAACAACAAGCTATTTTCTCCTGATCTCTCAGAACCACAGAGTCTGAAGAATATGTGTCTGTCACACTATCCCTCCCACAACCAAATTGGAAAACAACAACAGCACTGATAACACAGAAAGAAAAATTCCTCCATTTTCTCCAGTCTTGTTTTTCCTTATATCTAATCTAACCCTGTGAGCTTTGATTGCCTCTGCTATTTTCTTAGCCTCTTCTACTTAGAAGTCAATACCTGAGGACGGGTTTTACCAGTCTGAGCTGCAGAGCATATTTCTGGGAACATGCTATTGCCGTTGTCTGGGGAATGAATGTGTTTTCCGATCTGATGTAGTTTTGCATCAGCACAGAGCCGATGCTCTCTTTATGCTGTTATGTATTACGTTGTCGCTATATAATTATTGTTGTTGCTCTATAGAGCTTTAGATCCTTAAAAAATGTTTATTGCAGTCTTGGCTATATTGGTGCGAAGACCGAAAAAAAGAATGATAAAATTGTTTGTTTTCTCTGAGGTATTTTTACCATCCTGTTTTTCTTTTTCATGCTGCAATTAACATTGCAATAGTCCCGTCTGTAATCATTTTCCCTAAAAGAGATGTTTGTGTGCATTTTTATTGCTCAAAGCAGCAGTACACTAAAAGGTACTTTGTTGGGCTGTATATGGTGCCTTGGAACCTTTAACATACCTTTAACAACATTGCATAGAACCTACATGTTGCGCAAAGAGTCCTTTGTAGTGGAAAAGGTTATAGATTATAAAAAGGTAAGAAATGGTTTGTTTAAGAACCTTTGCAAGGGAAGTTCCTTTGGGAACCAGAAATGTTTCTTTTATGGCATCAATGCAAATAATTTTTTTAGCACCCTTATTTTTCATAGTGTAATTTATCAAATAAAAATCAAATGAAGAAGAGGATTGTTATAAACTTGCGGGGACCGAGTTCAAGGAGTTAATGTCAAGGGTTTATCTTTTATCCATGTAATAGTCTTCAATTGCTATTCAAATTTCAGGCATAAATATAGTGGATTTTTTTGCATCTATGTATGCATAAAAAAGTATACCCAATAAAGGTCACCCCAATGAATTTTCAACCAATTGTTATAACCAAAGAGCAGATTTATGTGTGTCAATTAAAAAGGAGTGATGCTGTACAGTAATGGTGTTGTGTAAATTGTGTTCAGGACAATTGTGTTAAGTTTTGGGTATGTTCAGGCACATGATTTGTAGATCAGTTGGGTACCTAATAAAGAAACAGTAAATCTACAGTAAATCAGATGTTGAAATGCAGACATCACGAAAAAAACAAAATCTATAACCGAGTAAAAATCATTCCCCCGTTGTATCTGTCTTCATATAATCACACAACATTCTACTTTTGGCGTGAAGACTTAAATTGCCTTCCCTCTTTCCAAATTGAATCAAAGTGAAGCATCAAAGATCAGGCAAAGACAACAAAGAACAGACGCATCACCACGGATTCCAAACAAAAGCTTCATCACGTGAACGAGAATTCACAAACCTTCCAGACGAATCAACCCTCAGACAGCCGTATAAATTGATCTGGCGTTCATTGAAGCTCTGCTGGCGTGAAACAAAAGGCCCGCAACACAACGGCAGTCTGCCTCGCCAAAATAACACACAGCCTGCCCAACAAACGCCTCTAATTGCATTTGGATTAAATTAATTCACTGTGCCGTTTTTACAGTGGACTGATTTAATTTGAAACTCTGAACACCAAAAGCAACACTTCCTGTACAGTAACTCAATCATCTGATGAACGCGTGTTAATAAATCTGATTTTATGGCAGGCGGGTAAAGACGCTTTGCATCAGCAGTCCATCCTTTTCCACATGAAAAGGTTAAGCATCATAAAGACATTTAGATGCCATTTTAGATACGCCTAATCTAATACTAAAACAAGTACTTACAGCCCTAGTACTAACAGAGAACATTTCAGCATGCATCTGACGGCGTGCGAGGCTTACGTGAGCAACGAAACGTTCTTTGCATTCGATTAGGACATTGAAAATAGTTGTGATTGTTTGTTTCCATGTACGTGAGGCATTCACTGACAGCAGATGAACTGAGGTTCTGTCAGGAGTAATCATGTGCTGTTCTATGGTTTTCATGCTGTGACCAAAGGTCATGGCTTGGCTTGGCATGACGTGGTTTGTGGTTACTTATGGTCATGTCATTATTTACTTACCCTCATTTTGTTCCAAACCCATATGTTCTTTCATGGAACATCAATCACGTCCATGTGCAGTTTTTAAAAATTCTGTATTGGTATTCCATACAAGGTTTGACGCGATTGAAGCAAATGTCATTGGTTTATTGCATGTCATAAACAAACATGGAAAAGCCAACTTGAAAATGTGAAATTGGAAAGTTTGTAAAGTTCTGTCAAAGTGTAGATTTTCAAAGGATTTAAACTATTTGATTTGTGCCTCACGCAAAGACTTATAATCTGTTTTGTGGTTGTTTTTGGAGCTAGACAGAAAAGTCAGTATAAACTGTGGTAAGCAAAAAGAACTGTATGAAGATTCTTCAAACATCCTGTGGTAAATTACTGGTTTGGAATAACATGGGAGTAAGTATAAAGCATAAAAAACATTTTTTGGTAACTGTTGCTTTATTGGCTACAGCAATTTGTTTTCATCCATCTCATATCCTCATATAACAGACAGATGTCTGTTCTTAGTATCAATCATATCATCCAATATAAGGTGGAGTTGTTTTCAGCACACTTCCAGCCTCTTCTGCTTTATTCATGGTCTCAATTTCATTCATTCAGTCCATTTCCCTCTTAAGCTCATTTCCTCTCTGCCCTGAGAGGATAAAATCTATTGCAGGGTTGCCTCATGTCTCCTAGTGAATCCAATTCACAATCCACAGACTTTAATGGAAGCATCAAGACTGAGACAGTGTGTAGCTGCTATTAAAAGGTTCTATAATGTTTTATTTTTAACCTATTTTTCCCAGTTGTCCAGTAATATTACTAAAATGTCATACCGAAAACCAAAAAATTGACCATCTTAGAATTGTTTTTTTTGCTGTGACTTTAAGACTTAAATGCCTTGTTTGCATGTGAAATGAGAAACTACAGTTTTACCTCACTGTGATTAGGCAGGACAAGTTTCTGAACACTGGATAGGTGACATTGACATGTAAATATGGCTTAGTTCAGTTACAAGTATATTTTATATTAAAATATCAATAAAATGTGATATATTATAAGGATTTTTGGTTATTTTAACAGATAAAAGTCTTGAGTGTTGGTTTATATCATTGCCAGCTGCATTCAGGAAATACCACAATAATACCACTGTCAACATTCTGGAAATACAAAGTATTCCTGATCACATTTTAAAGTAAACCCATGGCATTCGGAGAAGCATTCAATCCCAAACATCGGACAACACATTCCTGGGCAGGTTAATATCACTTTAGAGTTCTACTGTAAAACTACAACATTATAGATTAAATTAAGCTATGATCTCTTTACCAAGCTAATAGCTGACTTTTTTTTACGTATCAAAAACAATTTCCTATTCAGATTCTATATGAATGGCTGTTAATGTAATAAACATGAAAAATAAATATTTAAAAAAAATTGTTCTTAATATTTCTTAAATGTTTAATAAAATCAATAAGGCTTTATAATATACTTAGAATATCTATACAGAATATACAACAGCTACAGAATATGTATCTACATTATGTCAAACGACACCTATTAGCTGTAACTATAGTCATGGTGTAGCATAGCCTCTTGTAGCATTGGGCACACGTGTGTTAAATGACATTACACCCACACTGTTACACCAAAGGACAACACATTTCACACTTTATGCCTGCTGTCTTTATAATGACGCTTTCTCTACCTCCTTTGCCCTTTATCCTTTCTTAAATGGTCTCACAGTCTGTAACAGTTTCAGCTATTAAGCAGTACAGATGCACTGCTGATTAATACCACAGAGGAACACTGTCACATGACCCGGGGTGAAGTCATTTTCCTCCTCAACACCTGCATGCTTAATTTCTGCCTCTATTGCTGATGACCTTTGACCTGTGGTCCACATGCTTCCTTCAGAAGCCCACTGGCATATAAATAATCACTGGCTGTAAGGATAGGTGAGGGGTTAACTGTGTCTACCCAGCTGTTACCTAAGTTAGGAATAAAATACATTACAGGCAGCTAACTACCCATTTAAAGCACCCACATATAAAGCCCAGAGTTTAGAGGGGGTGTATGTTTTTATCTGTTGTGATGGGTGGCTGGATTTCCAATAAAACAATGCTGATATTCAGTACAACTGCACTTGCTGTGCCATACAGTTCCATGAACCAAACATCAATATAGACTTATTTCTTCTGCTAAGGAGAAAACAAAATCCTTAAATCAGCCTATACTGGTCTCCCAGTCTGGCTAAACTGGTCTTCAACTGCTCTAGCTGGGCTGGGCTGGGCTGGGCAAGCAAGCCAACCAACCCTCTTAAACCAGCCAACCAACCAACCTGTCCAGGTTGAACTAACCATTGTATAACAACATGCATGCTACATAACATAACATGCAATCACCAATACAGACACAGTTATTGCAAAACAAAAAATGTAGATATATCTACATTTTAGTTTTGCAATAACTGTGTCTGTATTGGTGATTGTATTGCCTTAAGCATGCATATGGCAGAGGAATATTCATTGATGCAAATGAAGCACAGTATCCTTTTTCATTAAAAGCATTTCCCCATGGGAACTCACACACTTGCTAGCTGAAGAGTTCCTACAGTCAAAAGAAGACACACTAGCAGGTCATTACGCAGGTTTTTGGGAAAAAATGTGTGAAAAAGCCAATTTTCTTCACACTTATGCATGAGCCATTTTCTCCACACTTGTTGAACAAGATCCTCTGAATGAATTGAGTTTTCTTACAATGTATCTTTCTGCTAATGGTCTATGCTCAATCTGTTGCCACAGTTGTTAAGACCTAAAACAAAGACGCATGTGGGCATGTGCGTGTAGGCACGTTACAATGTAAATTGTGTTCCTGAATACAGGGTCTATTTTGGAGAATTCATAAACCAACAATATTGCAGAAGACTAAAACAATTCTGATCATTTAGGTTTGATCACTAGATTATTAGTTTTAGTATTACTTCTGTATTTTTAAAAACAATTAAAAATGTATAGTTCTGTGGACCTGACATTTACATATTGATTACATTTGCTGTAACACATAAAATGTTCCTAATACCTTCTAAATAAAACTGAAATACTGATGTCCTGGGAAACACCTGTGACTGTGACACTTATCTTTGCAGGGTTTTGGAGAGAGGGCTGGTGAAATTACAGTAGCAAAATAGCAGAAATTTTTTTGTAGTGCTTTGTAGTAGAGTCTTTGTAGAAAAATGTATAAATTTTACACATTTTGCTATAATTTAGTATTTTACTAACATTTATCTGTTAGTACTAATTTATTAAGGTGTACAAATTCTGAATTAGGAGAAAATGTACTTCCCCCTTAAAAATGCCCCCTTTTAATAACAACAACGAGTGTAATATTCTTAGATTCTTAGAACACATTTGAGTATATTTCCACTAAATTCTGCACATTTTACTCCATAATCAGTAAAGAAATTTGAAGGGGGTAGATTTTGCGTAAATTCAGTTATTATCAATTACATTAATTTCCTTTGGTGTAGTGCATTTTCTTCTTCTTAAGAAACTGAGACAGGGTTCTCTGAAGTTTGAATTAAATGGTCACTGGTAGTGAGGGTTATC
>JAZGTI010008237.1:0-20437 GCA_036877585.1 Botia kubotai | reverse complement strand
GTGTTAGCCGGGTATGTTTGTGTGTGTATTCAGAACAGCTTCATTTCTACTGTTCATTTCCATTCTTGTTTGGAATTTCATCTGTGTATTGAATGATGTCATGAACCTGTAGTTTGTCACACATCGGTAGATTGATTTCTTTAATTAGGTAATGATCTTTTTTTTTTGCATTTATTTTCTCAAATTCTTTACTGATCTCATTCAGCATCTGAAGCCCAGATAACTGATTGGATCTTTTGGCACCATTAGTCAAAAGTAAACACCACAATTCTGCAAACACACTTATACAGAGTTAAAGGATTCATTTCTGCTTGTTGATCATTAGTATGTCTTTGAATTCCCATTTATATTGTCTGTCGAAATGTATATTCATACAGCCGAGCTTCACTGTAGATGTTCATGCCTCTGCAGCTGCGGTCGGCCTCTGTGATCCTGGGAATTCTGTTTGATGTGACTCTACCACAGGAATTGCCAGGACTCCTCCACAGTATATATAATAATCAGACGGTCCAGACTTCCAGAGCTGGTAGTGGTTAGTGTGAAACCAACACTTTAAATAATCCTAGAGCAGGAAGGTGTGCCAGGATCGCTCCATGTGTGAGAACGTATGGAAGAACAAACACTAATGTGTGCAAAATGTTTATCTTTGAGGTTAATATCAAAAGAAAGGAGGAAATATCAGGATGGCTGTTCCAACCATCATTCTGTCAAGCTCACATCCAAACTTACCTAATGAGTTTTTGATGAACGCTTGTTAGCACTCAGTAAAGCTGCTCAGAGAGGCGGTTAAGCAAACAACCTCAGGTGGTCGTGTTCCTTGACATCAGTCTCCAAACTTCTTCAGATCGTCACTGTTTTATCACGGAGGGAGTCCGTGGCCTTTTCTTTCCCATGCGGCCTCAGTTTGACTGGAGCTCTCGCTGAAGATTCACTGGCTAAATTCAAGCTGTTCCTCCAGTTTTCATTATAGCTGTTTCATAACGAGGTGCTTGCTGATTTATGTCATTCTGGAGACACATGTGAAACGCAGCACAGCTCCTTTTCTCCTCCGAGTGAAGATCCGCTCAATAATTCCAAACAGAGCTGAATTTATGCTCGAGAACACCGTGAGTAGATTTGAATGAACTTTAGTAGATCTCAGAACTTCTCTGAATAAGTTTTGCTGTTACTTTCAACCATCTGGAGACGAGGTCATTTTTGGTGTATGATGTCAGTGCTCCCCAAGTTCACACAGGTGCCCTAACAGAGTCAGTTTTACACCGGTTGCACGAATCAGAGCCAGTCTGCAGGTCGCGGGCCAGTTTTGACCAGAAATCACATGGTCTTGAATTGGTACAGTACTTCTTTTGTTGAAAAATGGATTGGGCTATATTTCCGTAAATTAAATGACACTAGGCTTGACATTTTGTTAAGTTTACACTCTTTTAAAACTTTTTAAATGCATATACAAGTTAACTTGATCTGAATCTTTCTAAAGAAACGTTGTTTTTAATCTTTGCCAGTCCGAGATGATAGATCTCCAGCTGACATTTTTTTGTGTGTATGAGTGTTTCTGGAATGTTTCTGCAATATTTCCAATAAGTAACCAAAAAGTTAAGAATGTTATTTTTAAAGTTGTGGGAATGTTTAAAACAACGATTTTTAGATGTTGCATTAACATTATTGCTTGGTTATAAGAACACTATTCAATATAAATAATTAAAGAAAATTCTGCTGACACTACTGCAAGAATGGTTTTGATAACTTTAATAGAACTTTAAGAGAACTTTTAGAGAACGTTAGTCAGTGTTCTGACAATGTTTTCTGTTAGCTGGGTCTATGACATTTAATCTAATTGTGTGCTCTTATTATACCTCTGTGTCAAAACTAGAAGCAGTTTAAATGCTGCTTAACACCTGGAGTAAGAATACAAGATACTAAGTGTGTAAGACCATTTAGAGGGGAAGACTCAGGCCCAGCTGTGCACTGAGGAATCTGCTAGAGTGAATGGCTTGCTCTCCTGTCCCACACATGAGATAAATGCATTCATTAGATGCAGCAAGCTGTGCTGTGTAAAGTGTCTTGGTCTGGCTTTGGGCCAGATGCTTTAGCGAGAGACAAACACAACTTGTCTGGCCAAAACAGAAGCTTTATCACAGAGGCGCGCTCAGGGCTCTGACAGACAGCAAGCTCTGTTCACCGGACGTTTCTCTGCTTCCAGTCAATCTCACACCCTGTAGGAAAATAAGTAAGGCTGCATGTTGTGTGAGAGGGCAGCTGCAGGCAGCCGCCTGGAAATGAATATAAATAAAGGTCTCAGGAAGCAGAAGAGAGTTCCGATACTGAGAGAATGCAGTCGGTATAGATGGCCTTGTCAAATCTGCTTAAAACAGGCAAAAACCCCAGATGTTTCTACCTGATAAATATGTTTTATATAGCCTGTATGTTAAAATATGTAAACAAACTATAATAGAGCTAAACAAATATCAGACCAGTCAAGCTGAGGGGTTGGATTGTATTAATTATTGAACGTTACTGCAGGAGTGTTTTTTGATAACTTTTAGAGAACATTAGCCAACCCTCTAAAAATGTTCCGTTAGCTGGAAACCATCAGGTGTTCCATTTGCCTCCCCAGTTCACCCTGGAAAATGCGGTTTGCGGGACGCCCACGCAATCAGAACACTCATTTCATGCTTTTAAAAAACGGCCCTTTCCTTTTGGTTGTGCCTGTTTTGAAAGCGCTGATCAGAAATCCACCTCTCTTTCGGTCGATTGCATCGTCCTCTTGGAACAGTCGCTGGAAATGACACTTGTGGCCACGGCAGCTAGAAAATTTCTATTTTGAAACACTGAATTACATAATGTTTAGTGATTTTATTTTTGTGCCTGAGCTTGTTTGACTCAATTTGTCCTTGTTGCTCTTAGAAACCCTAGAAGCGCCTGCGCTGGGATGTTTGAGGATTTGAAAGGTATTACATAAGGCGAAAAGGTTTTGTGGGCAAATATTCCGAGACTCATTTCCAAGTGTGATGAACGAGACAGGACAGATAGCAATTACATCATCAGCTGGTGTTAGCACAGAACAGCCTTGTTTCGGAGAAACTGCATTTGTTTTGTGTTGATTAGCATCTTGCCGAGCTGACTGCGCCTGTGGTTGGTTAACCGCTGCAGGTGGCAGGCCCCTTTTGGCACAGCTGTGAAACGCTGGACTCAGTTAATGTAAAGACTGAAGCATGCGTGTGAAAATAATCTGCTGGAGAATGTGGCCAGCCCCGCTGCACCAGCTGTCTGCTGCTTTGCTCTCCAGCGCAGCTGAAGGCAATGACGCACTTTGTGGATGGAGCTTATTGTGCCTTATTCTAAAATGAGTGTGTTCTGATCGAAAGTTGCTCCATCAGGCTACATCATCCCATGTACTTTTTAAAACTCCTCCTCTGTTATTACAGAATGTTCTTAGTATGTTGGCTGAACGTTTTGAAAATTCTCTCTTAAAGGTATCGAAAAAGTTCCTCCAGTAACATTAGTAGAATTTTTTTAATGTTATATATCATATCAAACATATTATTTGTAAGTATTTAGTGGAATGTTTTATAAAATGTTAACAGAATTAAAAAACCAAGCAATAACGTTAATACAGCATGTTTTAACAACGTTTCTAGAACTTTCAAAATAACATTTTTTTACGTTTTTGTTAACATTAGAGAAATGTTCTTACAACCTAAAATTGTTAGCTGGGATATCTCCTAAATTCTTCTCGGTTAAAATTGTGTTTGTGTTGCGCTTACAAGCTGACCTACAAAATCCCTGCAGACAGTTTTTAAAGAGCTCACTACAAAGTGCTCTTAAATGTAAAACAGGTTTGTAAGTGTTTGTAAGAGTAGTTTCAGCACCGCAGACAGCACTAAGTATGACTTCTTTATTGCACATGTGGATAGGAACACAGACAGACATTTATTCTGTCAAGATTTGTGTTAGTCTTACACAGCAGATTTTATACCCAGAACAACATGGAGAGACGCAGAGTGATTTTCCAGCTCTTATCTGGATAGAGCTCACTGAGAAATGAGCTGAATGACAGCAGCAGCGAAGAGTGTCGAACGCTGCCTGCGACACGGTCTTGAACTGCTTCCCGTCTCCTGGGGGAGGACAGAGTAGGTTCAGTTCCTTTCTCCTGCTGACGGGCTTGTCCAACAGTTACACTGCACACAGAGGCCAAATTTGAACTGAAACCCTCCAGACACAGGCCCTTCTTTAAACCCAGCCCTGCTCCACAGAGAATCCAGCGGTTTTATGAAGAGACAGAATTTATTGAGGTATGATGTTCTTCATGATATTCTTGAGGACGGTTCATGTCCACCGGTTTCATCTCTTCTCTGACCTTTGTCTTTGAGGGGGGCTCATGGGGGGCTTCTTTGGTTTACCGCATTGAAGGATGCATGGATCAGTATGTGAATGATGACACATTTTCTTAATGGGCTAAATGATAGAAGCCATTTTGCAACGGCTTTTGTCGGAAAATCACGGCATATTTCTTCCACCCGTCCAATTACTTCATGTTTGATCTCATAAATACTATTAAAGAGAGATCAGGAGAGGAAACATTGATGGTCCATTGTTCCAAAGCGTTGGCGTGGATCAAACTTCCCCTACCAAATCCTAATCCGAGCTGTTAGAAGTGATAAACTGGTTTCAGATTAGCAACATGGGGCCTCCATTTCCAACAATTTTGACGGAGGAAAGAAAACTGCCGGGCTCCTAACTCATCCGAAGAGTATTCCAGACAAACACGCCATATGACATTTAGAGAAGTACTGAAACGTGTCGTGAACACAGGCACGTTTTTTGAATTTAGGGGTCCCTGTGCAAGTTTATTTCTGCATCGTGTGTCAATCTTGAAATTTATTAAGTATGGCTAATTGATTTTATTGCAGGAAAGGGAGAAAAACTACCCGCATGCGTATGTTGAACACATAACCTGGTGCTGAGGTGAATGCAGGAAGTGACACGTTCTCAGAAATGTTCTTTATCAGTCAAAGCATGTGACGTTCTTAATGGGGCCTCAGAAATATCATCCGGATTGATGGAACTGTAAATTTGCCACCGTAATACACAGAGCAGTGCAGAATCTGAAATACATGAAGGTGATGATAGCTCATAATTCAGTGAAGCATAAAGATGATGATCTGTGCAGGTTTAGCTGTGCTAAAGAAGCTCGTGTACCAGACGCTGCTTGTGAACGATGTTTTAAAGATCTGGTATATGTGGGTAGGAAATGGATTTAAAAGCGGCTGACCGGATCGGATCGGTTCTGCCCCAGCTAACGATTTTAGGTTGTACGATTGTTTCCCTGACGCTTCCGTTAAATAACAAAAATGTTAAAAGGGTTATTTTGAAAGTTCTAGGAATGTTCAAAATGTTTTTTAGATAATGTTTTAATGTTTTTGCTTGATTAAAAGAAAGTTATTGAAACATTTTGTAAAACAATTTTAAATTGTTCCATTAACAACTTAACAGACAACAAATTAATTAACTTAACAAAATTGTTAACTTAACAACAAATAACATTTTTGATATATAATATACAATGTTAACGAAAAACCAAAAACTTGTGAGAGAACTTTGAGAGGCAACTGTGAATTCTGTGAACAGTCCCTGTTAGCTGGGGCAAGTGTGTCCCATTCACTCCTGGTTCAAATCCACATAAGTCTTTTTGCTCAGCATGTCATGTGTAGCTCAGATACTGCATATGTCTGTGGCTATATTGTTCTGTCACAGAAAAGTTCATGTCTGTTGTTATAAATGAGACTTTTGTGAGAGTAATTCAAGCAGATGCGTCATGGCCTCCCGGGTTGAAAGCACATTATTTTCAATTTGGTTTATTAAATCGTTTCTACACGTGCGTGACTGCCAGACCATAACAATTTAGCAAATTATTTTTGTTATAATTTTTTGTAGTTTTGCAATTCTTCCCCCTGAAGTCCAGTTATAATGTTAGTAAAGTTGTTTTTGTGCCAAAAAGTCAATTCGTTTTTATTTGACCATTTTTCTCCGTCTTTCTGACCCTTAAATTAAACAGCTGGGCTGCTTATATTTGTGGGCTGTGGGATTGCTTCAGAGGAGTATGAATTAGATAGACACAGCCTGAAATGGCACAAGGCTTGGCGAATGTAATAATAATTTTTTGTTCTGCCATTTGTAAACAGTCATACAGTATATACCTGCTTTCATCTTATTCCTTCATTGTGATTGGCTAGGTGAAGTTTTAAATACCATAGGGCATTTCTGACATGTAAATGTGGGTGGTGATATATTTGGACGTATTCTGATTAAAATAGGTTGTACAAGCACAGAACAAGCTGTTTTTGCGGCTTAGTTTTAATAAATGGTCTTTCTGAACTAGGAAGGAAGTTTTGAATGGTCAAAGCTTTAATATTTTTTCATAGTACGATGACCTCTTTTATCTTCAAAGATGATGGAAAATTTGACTCTTCGTGATTTTACGGTTTTAAAACTGCCAAATAATTTCCCTTGTTTTGTAGACAGAACATACCACAAAAGAACTCTGGCAATCTGCAGTTTTTCCCTCTCTGCCAAACCCTGTATCGCACCTCATCTCACATCAGACCCCGCCCTGACACCTGTCAATCACGGGCCTGAATCTGTTCCCTCGGGTTCATCTGGGCGTGACCATCCCCTGTAAAACACACACAGAGTGATGCACAACTTCCTTTTCCTGCTGACACACAGCTGCGTGTCTGAGGCTTGGCTCCCTGCTCTCGTAAATCAAGACTTTCTGCAGCAGCAGGATCCAATCAGACCCAGGTGGAGGCCCAAGGGAGAGCTCTGGGGCCGAGCCAGGGGAATACAAGCTCTGTGCTGAACACCAGAAGAGACAGGCCCATGATGGGAGAACTCAGAGGTAAGCACAACCTTTGTGAAGGTGCAGTCATGCTACTACATTCAGTACTAACCTCAACACGTCTTTCTCTCCCAGCGCTGGACTCACAGACACTTTTTAACATCTTTCCCCCCAAACGCATGCACGTACACCCTCTTCTGGTGTCTCTTCACAGGAGAGAGAGTGTGCGAGGGAGGGGTGAAGGGTGATGTGGATGAACAGAGGCACAGACCTCCACATGTGCGGGAAAGTCGAAACCGGCTTTCCAATTTTACAGTGATGATGTCAGCCTGCCTACATGACAGTGTGTGGTGAGGTGCAAAGTTTTTTGCTTTCCCTTTGTATTCTCTTTGTTCCCAGTTTTTGTTCTTTCTGTTCCTTGCGATTTCATTACGTCTCCCCCTTTCTTGGTCATTATTGATTTTGTTCACAGAGAAGCACAGTTGTATATTATTCCATGTAGGTCACATGGGGCAGAATTAACTATGCTTTCCAAATTGAGAGCTGGTAATTTCTAATTTTGGAAAGAATTACTCATACAGTGTGTTTCTGGACTGGAATCAGCTCATCTTTATGATTAGCAGCAATGCTGATTTCCATGTCAGATTGAAACAGGCTGCACGTTTCACTTCCTGTGTTTCTGTGCACAGAACTGGTCATTGTAGATGGCTGTACGCTGGGGCCAAATACACGCTGAATTATAAACATTCTTTATTTCCGTGACTGAGGAAAATGCTTTAATGTGTAGAAATGTTCCTTATCAGTCAAAGCATGTGAAGTTCTCGATAGGGCCTCAGAAATACCATTCAGATTGATGGAATTGTAAATCTGCTACCGTAATACACAGAGCAGTGCAGAATCTGAAATGCATGAAGGTGATGATGCCTGTGTAGATCATCATCAAGTCAGTCACTTTTAATGTCTTACAATCACTGGGATGCTGCCTGTGTACACATAAGACAGCTCACTGGGTTTTGGAGCAGAACTAAGGAAAAGTTACTTTGATTGGCATTTGGTGACACCTGCCACCCAGGGCAGGTCGACCCTGCAGAGTCTAGCTTGGCAGTACCGATGACAGTTCCAGTGTGAAGCCTCGCTTTATGAGAAACAGGTTTTATCGGGCGCTTTTTGTGGGAAAAGAATTTAGATTTCCCTTCTCCAAGTGTGTGTGCGGCGAGACAGCAAGCGTTCCAACATTATTCAGAAGGTTTTGTTTAATAAAATAGGCTAACAAATATTATAATTCTTTTCTGTTCAAGGTGGTACGAGACCAACATAATGAAGTCATAAATTATAGGCGGGTCCACTCCGCACATTTCCAGGGGCGGGAAAACGATAACTTTCATCTAATTTCACCTCAGTGAAATAAAGATGGAAATATTTAACTCCCTTTGTGCCAGTAGCGATGGCTTTTCGAAACGAGAACAGAGGGAGAGGGAGAAACACAGCCCCTTGACAAGGCAACTGGGTTTTTGCCAGGAAAGAAAACAGTGATCTATTTATAATCAGAAATCTATTTTGCCTACCTGGAGGTCAGATACAGTTAGCCTGTGGCTTTGATCAGCAGTTAAAAGAAGTACTTCCCCCGTTTTAAATGTACAAGCAGCAGCTGTTGAGGGATTCAATTTACATATTAAGGAAAACAGGAATTGGGGCTGAGAGGAAAATGAAGGAAGGAGAGCATGATGAGATGGAAGGGCTTTGTGTTTTAGACTGCTGCTCCAAATGGAAGCGTTTTAATGAACTGATTCTGCTGGGATCCTTTCAACACCAATAAGCAGTATAGTGTTAAAAAATAAAGCACGCACACATGTACACACACACAGACGCACACACACACACACACAGACACACACACGTTTAAGATTTAAGAGAAACGGGCATTTAGAATCTGTTCAGAATTCTGTTTAGTTTGGTTATTGCTTCAGGCTGCGCAATCACAAACATACAAAATCTGTTTTTTTAACATTCGGTACGCACTCATTTCAGACCCTCTCAAAAACATTCACACAACTCCCCAGCTAACAATTTCAGGTGGTAAGAACATTACCCTAATATTTCCATGAAGTAACAAAATGTTATTTTAAAAGTTCTAGGAATGTTAAAATTATTCCGTTTTTTAGACATTGTATGAACATTATTGCTTGGTTATAAGAGCGTTATTAAGAATGTTTTTGGTAACTTTGAGGGAATGTTTATAGAACATTAGCTATCGTTGTAAGAGCATTCCCTGTTAACTGGACCTCTCCTGACCATCATTTTTTCCACAGTTTTAATTCTACTCAATATGTCAACAGATGTCACTGGAAAGGTATTTTAGCCTCACTGACACACCGTAGATGTGAGAGCAGAGCCGATGTTTTATTTTAGGGAAGGAAATAATAGGACATTTCTCAGATTTAAAGTAGCCACAAGGTGCACTGCTCAGACAGCATTTGGAATCGTTTGTGATGTGTTAAGTCCAGTTCATTTACAAACTGTCCATGTAACATCTGATGTACATTACTGCACTGCAGAGTCCCAGCCAGAGGAGAGCTGCTGGAACCAGTGGAGACGGCAGGTGTGAGCGACCGTGTTCATCCAGAGAGTAAACAATATACCGTGTGGTCATAAACCGTGGAAATCATTTAAACTGTTGGATCGTGTCGGATGAATCAGGTGTGACCGAACCATGAGCAGCGATTTTAACTCTTTGATTTAGGTTTGTTTAGTTAATGTGGCCTTGATTTTCATTCTCTAAGGCAAAGATATGACCACACACATTTTTAAGCTTAAAAACAAGAGTTGCCTTGGTAACAAAGGATATGGGCTCTTTGTTCTTTCAGTTTTGTCACACACACACACAGACTGGTGACAGCTTTTCTCTGTATTTGACTTTGAACTGCGAGGTCTCAACAGCATGACTGAGTTATTTTCTGGAACAAGAGCACAGAAAACTGTGTCCCTCACATTGATCTCGGCGTCTAAGACGGAATCCTCTCGTTCTCCCTACGTATATATATGTACATATGTTTCACTCCCTCTCTTTTTCCTCCCCATCTGTTCTACATTTTCTTCTAATTGCCATTTTTGGAGTTACAGTCATCTGTTATTGTAAGGGTTAAAAATGTCAATCAGAAGGACCAGAGTTCTGTGTATGTGTGTGGGTAAAAAGTCTTGCTTCCACTGTGGCAGATGTGTCTGTTTTTATTTCAAGGTGATGTTGGTGTAAGAAAAAAGCCTTCGCTAGCTCGTGGTTTCGCTTTAGTACACGACTGAAGAAATGACATGTCTTGTTTTGTTTCTTTATGAAGTCACACCTTTAACTCTGGAAAGAAAATCTGGAGGAAAGATGTCTGTCCAGCTTTAACACGGGCTAAGCTGGTTTGTTGGTTTGTTGGGAACACTTTTAGCTTGTAAGAATGTTTCCCTAATGTTTCCATGAAGTAACAAAAATGTTGTTTTGAATGTTCTAGGAATGTTCAAAACGTCCAGTTTTTTAGACATTGAATTAGCATTATTTCTTGGTTAAAAGAACATTATTTAGGCTTTTTTAATTCTGTAATATTCTTTTCGATAACTGAGAGAATGTTTAGAGAATATTAGCTTACATTCTGAGAACATTTCTTGTTAGCTAGGTAGGTGGTTGACAGTTGATTACACACAGCTGTTGTTAGCAGAGATAAGGAAACAACATAAGCGATTTTGTAAATGTGCATAAATAAATGTACAGCACCCTTTCAAAATAAAGATCCAGTGGAGTAACTTCCAGTATGTCTATGTGATTTTAAGGGTGATGTTATTTTTAAGAAAAGGTAACAACTTATTTTTATCTCTCCTCTGTTTCTTTCTCGGCCTGTTTGTGCCGGTTATGGAAAGCGTGTGCGTCTGAGACTAATATTGTACTGGGATTCATTTAGCCATGTAAGTGTTACTAATCAGATCCTGACTGCTTTTGTTTTTCTTTTCTTCTTCCTTTCCTCTCGTTTTTCTCCACAGTTTTGGTAGGATCATGCCAGCTTCCTTTTCCGCCCGTGATGTCTGACCAGCCATGTGAGCAAAGCAGAGCAGGAAGAGCTTATTAAATGACTCAGGGTATCACATTTATTTGTTCCATTTGGAGTTGGTTATAAGGTGCATATATGGTGGGCGGGGTCAGAGTGAATAAGATGAGTGGTTGTGGGAGGGGCCTAAATTAGTATAAAACTACCGAACTTAGGAAAGTGTGTGGATGTTGCTATTGCAATGTGTGCTTATCTGAAAATATCTGAAAATAAAGCAAGTGTAGTGCTCGATAGATAGAAGTGGGCCGTCCAATGTGCTTTCAATGTAGACCGCTTGGTTGTGTGGTGTGGTTCTTTGTACATTCCTCTGTCTCAAAAATCAGGACATGAGGACATCTCTACTGTCTGTGGGTGTTGTGGGTACAGTTATCTGTAGTACTGCTGTCACCGATCTCAGTATATAAGGAATGTAAAGAAACGTGGATTTATTGAATCTGTCTGACATTGGCATGCTGGTCCTGCCGTGCTGCATACAGCTGAATGGAACACATCCCGTTCCTCAGCAGTCCAAACAAAAACCCAGCTGACCATTTTAGGTTCTAAGTACATTTCCATTAGTAATAAAAACGTTCTAAATGATATTTTGAACGTTCTGAGAACATTCAAAACATCTAGTTTTTTAAACATTGTATTAACATTGTTATTGCCTGTTTTTTTTTAATTCTGTAACATTTTTAAAATGTATCAAAAATAAGTTCTTAAGGTATCAGTGGAACATGATATGTACCAAATCAAAAGATGTTTACTTTTACTGCAAGAATGTTTTAAATAACTTTGAAAATAATGTTAGCCAATGTTCTGAGAACATTCCTCGTTAGCTGGGAACCATCAGGTGTTCCATTTGCCTCCCCAGTTCACCCTGGAAAATGTGGTTTGTGGGACGCCCACTCAACCAGGATACTCATTTCATGCGTTTCGTTCTGTGAACAGGCTGCAGGATTTATGTCACACACGGCCCTTTTCCCTTTTTGGTTGTTGTTACACTTGCGTCTGTTTGGAAGGAAATCCACGTCTCTTTAGAGCCATTTCTGTAGATCTACAACTATGAAAACTCACGGCATTGTTCTGTTGGAACAGTCGCTAAAAATGACACCTGTGTTGCACCCACGCCGACAATAAAACAACAACGGCTCAAGCGAGAGGCGAGAGCAGAGAGAGTGGAAGAAAAAACGGAGGTTTTCTCAGAGCTGGTAGGAGCAGATGGTGCACATCATTTGTAAATGATTTCAAAATCTATTTATCTATTCCAAAGAGATCCCTGGAATCTCCATCTGCCTGTCTTTTTTCTCCTCTCTTCTGTAATCGTTTCCATCCCTCCATCTCGCAGCATCGCAAACGGAGAGGAGGAGGAGAAGGCTGGCCTGCAGTGAGAAGCGAGGGAGGGAGGGAGAGAGAGATAGAAGACAGACATGGAGATGAGAACGTGGGGGCCTCCATCATAAAGAATGTAATACTGCCACTGTTAAACGTCAGCGGGGAGCGGCGAGCGGCGAGCAGAAGCCGTTGAGAGTGACTGACTGACTGTAATGTAAATCACAGGTCTGTCAGATCACAGTAAAGAGTCACAGCACAACGTCTGATCATATGTGAATATGCATAAAACTTGTGACTTTTAAGAACCTCGAGAGAACCCATACATAAACACACCAACGGCCCCACTAACACACACACACACATGCAGCTACATGTGTCTTACGAATCACTATTTTTAAAGACACTTATTCACTAAAATGACATGCAGATATTCAGCTTTAGCGATCGCTAAGCATCCTGAACTAACAAATGGCATTTAGTGATTATGTTTGGACGCCCGTGTGTTTGTTTTGATCGGTCTCTTCAGTGCGTTGGCATCTGAGCGTGACTTTTACAGATCTGCGTGCAGCATCTGGGCCTTACAAATAATGTTCGTCTAGAACATCCATCAGCGAAGGCTACGGGGAAACGTTCAGTACACGCTGCGGTAATGTTTTGTCCAGACTGAACAGTTTGCTGTCTGTAAACTTTCCTACAGTTTTCTGCTCTCCCCATTGAATACATCAGTTTGGAGGACAAACTATTATCACTTGTATTCACGGGCCGACGTCTTAATATTAAAACTTAACATGCAGCAGATCTGAGAGACTGTAGAAATGGACAGCCATCAATTGCGTTTCTATGAGTTTAAGTGGAGCGGTTTGGAGAGAGAGAAGCAGGGCGATCGATCACGCTCCTGTTGATCGTACTGACAGATATCTCCCACTCCCGGGATGTTAAATCCATGAGTTGTTTGATATAGCAGGATATTCCAGGATTACGGCTATTTTCAGATTTGGAATGGTGGGAGGGCTTGTCTGGTCTGAGAACAGCTAACAATTTTAGGATGTAAGAACGTTTCCATGACATTTTCATTAAGTAACAGAAATGTTAAAAATGTTATTTTGATTGTTCTAGGAAACCTTTTTTCTTGGTTATAAGAACATTATCCAGACTGTTTTCGGTAACTGTATAAAACGTTCCAACTAACAACATCAGAATAACGTTTTTTATATACATTGTATATAATGTTAAATTTTTTGACTAATATAACTGCAAGAACATTTTTGATAACTTTGAAAGAACTTTCAGAGAACGTTAGCCAATGTTCTGTGAATGTTCTCTGTTAGCTAGGAGGACTGCACTACATGTGCAGATCTTGTAGAGTTAGTATCTGTATATCTTCTGCTTGTCACTTTCTGACCCAAAACACGATTATTAAAACTCCTGACACTTAATTATCTTGATTTAATATCCTGTGGTCTCTGAATTGACTTTTATTGTTATTGCACAGTCTCCTGCAGCTGTCAGTGAAGGACAAGCTCGTGTAAGCCCTTGTACTGCCTGTCTCATTACATCATTTCCTGTTTGAGTGTCCTTCAAATATCTCCTGGGGTTCCACAGATGCAGTGTTCGTTGTATGACCTACTGTGAGATAAATCCAATGATAAGGTAGAAGGCAATGGAATGTTCATGGAAAACTATAAATGTGAGTATATTTTTGGACCAACCAATATATTTAAAGACACAAGACTTTAAAGACACATTTAGCTGGAATCACATCGCAACTGCAGCGTGTCACATTTTTCTCTGTATTCCTTCTGTTTTGACTATTTCAAATCTGCCAAAATATATTTTTCCACATGTTATTCCTGTTATTCCCTGAAACATCCGGGAGTTCCATTTAATGGGTTCCATATCGGAATTCTTCAAACTGCCAATCACAGAACACAATGACATCATCCTAAACTCTGTTACACAACAAACATGTATTCAAGCAAAGAATCTAGTTTAAGACATAGACAAGACAATTGATATGTGTTCCATATCAGAATTTCATTACAATGTACGTCCAGCACTTGATTGACAACTGTAATCTGGTTGCAATGAAACCAGTGTTGCCATACCTTCACCTCAGCAGATCTACTACAAAAAATGGGCTTCAGTATTGAGCACAAAATTAGCAAAACTAGCAGCTGAAACAATGACAAGGAACTATTACAGGTACTCTACCCACTGAACTAGTCTCAACTACTAGATCTAGAACTAGTTTAGTAATGCATGCAAATTCCACTCTGTATCATTTCACAATCAAAAATATTTTTTCTGCAAACAATACTAACCAATACTCTCCACAGCTAACAATTTTAGGTTATAAGAACGTTTCCCTACCGGTTCCATTAGGTAACAAAAATGTAAAAAAAAGTTCTACTAACATTACAGCAAAAACTATGAGAGAACTATTAGAAAACGTTAGCCAACATTCTGAGAACATTCCCTGTTAGCCAGGTCATGTGTGATGGCTAATGTAACTTTAGCCAACTTTTCATTTCAACAGAAAATTCATTTGTCACACTGTCACCTTCATCAGCATGTCTGTACATTTAAAGTGCATATAGAGAGAAAACAGGTTTTCATATAACAGTCTTCTGTCATCTGTGGTCTTATGCAGTGGAGAGTTCATTACATCAGGCCCGTAGAAACTCTCTGTTCTCTCGTTCCATGCCAGTATGGACTCAACAACTGGTTGGAACATGCAAGGCTGATACAAACAGACTTTTTTTTCCCAAAAGCCAATTTGTGATGTGCAGGTGGTTGAAATTGAAACGTAATCGTGCCGGACTTTATTGCAATGGGCATTAGAAGCTATTCTATAAAAATGTCATTATTTAAACCTCTCACTACGCTCGTGCAAATTGCACTGAAAGTGTATATGATTATATGACCTTATTATTATATTTCAAGCTGTTACAAGACCTCCGCAGCCACCTGGAGTGAATAGACACCTGGTGATACTTTCATTTACAATTACTTACAGTAAATTAGAATAAAAATATATTTGGCGGACCACCCTCACCTCTTAAATCAAACCATACGCACACATATTGCTTTAAGATCGAGCGTGATTTCGCAGTCAGACACTAAATTTCTCCAGAGGGCTATTTTCACCCACACAACTGGGCCATGGAACAGAATGAACACCCGTCGAAGGAATGCTGGGAAATGCAGGGTACACTGGGAAGCAGAAAGAAGGAAAAAGAAAAATACTTGTGCAACATTGGAAAGGTCCACCCAGATAACAGACAATGATTTAAATGTCTTACAAATGTTACTTAGAACAGAGCAGTAACTTTAATACAGGTTCTAAAAAACGGGTTTCTAGAACTTTCAAGATAACATTTTTAACTTTGTTGTTACTTAATGGAAACGTTACGGGAACGTTCTTACAACCTAAAATTAGCTTGGCAAACACAGTTATGTAGGTATTGGTCTTAAGGACTCCAGGACAAGTGGAGTTGCTTTGTTTTTGGCTGGTTTTTAGCAGTCAAAGCTGCCAAATTAAATGGCTCTCATTCTGAGTTTTTGTGCCTAGAGAAAAACAAATTTAAACATCCAAATTGTAACGACAGACTTAATTTGTGAACAAATAATGCTGGAAAGCAGAAACATTTTATAACGTTATCTCATAGTGTTTAATTTCACACAGATGCGCCCCTCGAGAACAGGCAGGATCAGTTTGTGTAGCTGTCAATCACAGGCAGCTGGGCCAGAATAGATCTTCTATTGCTGTGAATATATACATTCACAAATACCTATAATACAACTGTGATTGCAGCTGTCAAACCACAGAATGTTTGTCTTCTCATCTTGAAATATAACTGATTATGTTTTCACTCCTGATGCATTGATCATTTTAGCAGCAGGTACTAAAGATGACCGTGAACTGATCAAGAATGTAAGAAAATACCTTTGATGGAATTTGTTACAGTATGATGGTCATTTACAGGTAGCTGCGTTAGAGAATCATTAGTTGTATTTAAATGCACAGTGGCCTGTGCAGGAAGTCGAAAGATCTTAGGCGAAACTGTACATGTACATTAATAAAATGTATCTTTTCATACTGTTTATCCATAACAAAATGCAGTAGTCTTATAGATAATACAGTAAACACAAAAAAAAGACAGAAATGAAGAGAAGAGAAGAGAAGAGAAGAGCAATAGCCCAGCTAACAGGGAGCATTTTCAATGTTCTCCAAATGTTCTCTTAACATTATCAAAAAACATTTTTGCAGAAATGTTTGTAGAACATTTATGTATGTTAGCTATTATATATATCAAAAAAGTTGTTAGTGGAAAATTTTATATATTATAACTATATATATATATATATATATATATATATATTGTTTATATATTATATTTTATATTATTATAACAATAATGCTAATACAACATATAAAAAAAGCACTAGAACTTTCTAAATAAATTTTTTTACGTTCCTGTTACTTAATGGAAACATTAGGGAAATGTTCTTGACCTAAAATTGTTGAGAGAGAGAGAGAGAGAGAGAGAGAGAGGGGAAAAACTTGGAGTGAATCATGCTGTGAGCTAACTGTCCCTCTGTCCACACTTAAAACGCTAACTCGCTAAACAAACACAGATGCATGTAAAACAAACAGAACTGTTGTTTCGTGAGGAGATTCATGCTGATTTGTGCCACTGCGCTTCAGGCTGTCAATGAGCAGAATCACAGGGCTGTGTGTTCGTTTTGGACCTGTTAGACACATACAGCCCATAGCGGCCCGGTTCATCTGTTCATGCAGAGCTCCTGGTGTCGTGTTTGTCAGGTTATTAGAATGGTGTGTGAGCTGGAAGCTGATCTAACCTTCCAAATGACTGCATTCCCTGGAGCTTGGCAGATACAATCTGGAATTCTTACATTCTTGGTCATTTTTTTCACCTGCAGTTAATTGCATGTTATTTTTTTTAACGTATCTCTCCTATGGTTTACGTAAGCTCACAAAATATGCTACGCATTTCACAAGACAGTAGTTTGGCTGGCCGAAGCACGATTGGGTGGAGATTGGGTGGAGAGCTGCAACATGGCTTGCAAAGACCCTAGAAGAACAATTCAGAACAGTCTGAGTGAAAACACCCACTTCAGTCCCGCGAGTCTTAACCCCAGTAAGAGTCCACATTCTTTTATCAGCTCTACACATGCATCCCAACACAAGCACCTAATAAATACTATGAAGAGGGACAACTGGACCATAAGGTCACTCAAACATTAAGCATGTGTGTTACTGTGTGCGTGTGTGTTCATTTAAATTTGTTCATGTTGGTGGGCTGAACATTCCAGCTAACAATTTTTAGGTTGTAAGAACATTTCTGTAACATTTTCATTAAGTTACATAAAAAAATTATTTTGAAAGTTCTAGGAACATTGGAACATCTTTGAAAGTTGTAACGTTTTGTTCCACTAACAACTTTACTATAATAAACATGTTTTATATATACGATATCTAATGTTCTGCTAACGTTACTACAAGAACTTTTTGATAACTCTGAGAGAACTTTTAGAGAACATTAGCCAATGTTCTGAGAACATCTTAGCAGGGATACTGGGTATGTTAATTCAGGAGAACAAGGTTCCTCTGAGGTTCTCATTGAACCAGAAGCTTTGGGTGACCTGATCTCATTTTCACCAACAGCATTAATATTGCTGCTGCTGTTGCCACCCCAGCTGTGGTTTGTGTTTCTCTCTGAAAGAACCGACCTTATTTCCTGATTTCCAAGCCACTGATTGATAGCCACTCTGTTATTCTTTCTCTGTACCGTTGCCCTGCCTCTCTGATCCCTGAGTCTCGCTCTGTGAAAGACGAGATGGATATAGATCTCGGGCAGGAGAAGAGGGAAGGTACAGTTTGAAAAATGAGCGTGGGGCAGAAAGGTGTTCTTGTAGGTTAGAACCCTTGTAGGGTTTTATGAGCTGAGCAGTGTTTTGTGTTTGATACAACATAACGTTTTATGAGGTGAAACATGGGTTCCACTGTAACCAGTGCATAGCAGAGGGTGGGGTTAACTCCAGATACATCAGACTGACCCAAATTAAAACACAAAAACCTTAAAACCTTTCCCCTTTGACCTGGGAGACTGTGTCCCAGTTTGGTAATATGTTCCTGATAAGATCCTGTCCTGTTTCAGTGCAATCCAAGACTATGATAACAGAGTTAAACGGAGGGCCTTGCCTGAAAAACTCCTCCCCAATTCATGAACTGGTGAGGTCATATAATTAACAGCCTGGTTATCATAATATCAACATCGTCTGTTTCCAGTTGGGTTGGGTTGCACTGTTGCAAATTGAGAGGTACGAATTTTACGTCTAATATTTCTTTAACAATACCGGTTAATTCATTTATGTTTAAATTAAGATGTTTATGGTTACAACATGCATATGTTCTCCTTTTAAAGATATTTTCCCAGAATTCCCTTCTGCAGACAAACAGCTGTGATTGGCCGTAGTGTCACCTCTTTATGCCAGCATCATCGACTAGAGGGAACCAGATTATCTTCTGTGAAATGAAGAATGTAGAGAAAGGGTCACGCAAGGTCTTTCATTTCTCCACTGTAGGTTGCTTTACATGGCAGGTATTCATTAATCTTGACAACAACGAGCAATTACATCATACTAGCCATATCCCCTATTAACATAATTTAATAATGTATTAACTTATGTGTGATTATAGAAACTTACATTTATGCAGACATGTAAAACTAATATATAAACTAGAAGAATACTAAACTAGTGGAATCGTAGATTCTTCACACTTAAAGTGGTCAGTCACACTGGCGGTTTTGTTACATGTTACTTCCTCCTGCACAGAAGACAGTAGTGAGCTCATAATAAGTACGGGAATTATTTCCAAAATATTGCGGTGGAAAAATATTTTTTCTGTAATATTTTATGTGAGTCTCTCTCAAATGTTGTATTAAATGTTGCTTTAAACCCTGTAAATTACCTAAACACACTGAGTTGTATTAATAACTGTGTGTGTGTGTGTGTGTGTGTGTGTTGCTCTGCAGTTTGTATTTGTGGGTTGGATTAAAGCAATGAATGGCATTTTGTCTTACTGGAGCTGAAAGTATAGTTCTGAATCGTAAAACGACATCAGTAACTGGGATAAATTTCAGTTTTGCAAATAATGTTGTTAATAAAATAACTGCTGGCCTGCTTTCGGCCTTATTCATTAAATATCATGGCAGCAATTTGCGATATGAAATACATTCAGGAGCGGCGAAACGAGCTCTTAAAGTCAATGTTGTGAAGCGCTCGGTAATTGATTGCAGGTCTCCGTTCGATGCGAGCAACAAACGTTTGCATGATAAGTGAACCTCACAGGGATTAATGTCCTACACAGCCTGCAGCTCAGAGAGGGCTGCTGATTGCTCTGGGTGATTTGTTTTGCTGGAAAGCTGGTTACTCCAAAAAAATCACTTTTGGTCTGTAAATACATATTAAAACTTTATTGGGCTTATAAAGTGGCCACTTTGAAGCCACAGGCTTCTGTATTGCACAAAGTTACCAACGATAGAGAGCGAGACCAAATCTCCATCCAACATGACCTAAGTGTGACCTCATTTCCCCATTCAAAAGTGCCAGCTCTGGGCTCGAATACCAGGGCTGTTATGATTCACTGTTATGAGTTCCAGATTGTTGTTCTGATTTGTCGTTACTTATGTGACTTGCTGGAGGTTTCTGTTGGGTCTTAAGGTTGTCATTTAATGTGGCCCGTTACATATTTTATATGACCACTATTTCCCCAAAAATGTTAAAGAACTAAATGTTTGGGGTAGTGCTGGGGAGCGAGGGGAGGTGTGGGAGATGACTCTAAAGGTCAAAGGGCAACATGCACTTGACCTTTTACACTTTAACAGACAAGCCTTTAGGCAGATCATGTGTGACCGTGGGTTCAAGTGACAGTTGAGCTAAAATTGGACGAGGGTTTCATTAAAATTACTTCACATTTGGGAAATCTGACTAGCATATAGATATTTTGTAAACAAGCAGCTCTGGAGAGAAGGAAACTGTTGTATCAGGTTTCTAGTTAAAACGCTAATCAAGCGTAAATGTTTTATCGCTCGCCGTTGTCATCTTACATTCTCCACGGGGATGTTAGCTTGTTCCTGCACAGGCCAGGAAACTGTCCGGCCACACCTGAGGGCAC
>JAZGTI010008236.1:4225-20439 GCA_036877585.1 Botia kubotai | reverse complement strand
AATGACATATAAATTGTCAGTTACAAACCGTTTTACAAATTGTTTTACAGCTCTTAAAAACTGATGTAAATGTTATATACAGTATTTTACAAAGTGTTTAATATTTTGATACCAGTGAAACATGGAATAAATGCATGTTTAACACCAAAATGCATTATGTATTCATTTCATTCTAAAATGTTTTTATTAAGTAATTTTCCTTAATACATATGAGTACATTTTGTTTTATCTGCTTAAACTAAAAAAGATTATTCCACTAATAATGTTAAAAACATCATGTGTCTGGCTAAATAATTTAGGATGTTTTACATGATTTATTCAAGTAGATTCTGCTAGGGAAAAAAATCAAGCCGTAAATACTACTTAAAAATAATATGCGTCTGGCTAAATAATTTAGGATTTTTTACATGATTTATTCGAGTAAATTCTTCTAAAAAAATCAAGCCTTAAAAACTGCTTAAAAATAATATGTGTAATATTGTTACCATATGTTTTTTAAGTAGATAGCACGTAAGATTTTTTACAGTGTATGGGGTGCCCCGCTGCTCAGGCATACAGGCCGCTAAAATCGACTGCACTGTCCACCCCTTTTCTGAGAACCTGAAGTTAGTCCAGCTCTCACTAATTCATGTTTGCCAACAACTAGTCTTTGCTTCTTGATATCTCTTTTTCAATTTAGACTGTCCAAACAGAACAAAAGGATAGTGTATACAGTTTTAGAATACTCTCCTCTGCTGGACTCCTGCAATATGAACACAGATGATTGGGCCAATATTGGAAAAGATATTGAGGTGAATCATTTTTAGTAATTTAGTTGTTTACAGTTTACTTTTTACATTGCTGAGAGGTTTATTCACTGTGTTTGTTTTCACAATATGCTCAATAGGATTGTTTATCAAGTATTTGTTTTGGGCCTGTGCAATATCAAAGAACAATGTGATAACTATTAAGAAAAATGTATTAGTTATTGCTAACAATTGCAATATGCATATTGCGATATGCACATTTGCAATCGTTTGATAATTTAGATATATTACAGCCCTAGTTTGTATTGTCATGAGAACTGTCAAAAAGCACATAATCTGTAAAACATAAAATATAATGCCATTTTAAAATATGACACTTATAGAAATAAAAGCAGATCATTTTGAGAGAGGGTCTAAAAGCAATTTCATAATATGGTCCAAACAGGCATCAATCAATAGATAAAGTAAAATCAATGCTGAGGGCTTTATTTCTGCCATGTTCACAGAAACACTACAAAAAATATGATGGTTTTGTTGTCCTGCACGGTCAGACACTAGGGCTTACACAGCCTGTGCCCTATCCTTTATGTGTGAAAACCTGGAGAAACCGGTCATCCTCACCGGCTCACAGGTAAGGCACCTTAACTGTTGTTACATTTATTACTTATTATTATATATTATAATAAATGTATTATTATATATTTCGATATATTATTATTAATTTTTACTTCACACACTGTCATATATTTCATATCAAGCAAGCTACACCAACTTTTAAAAAGGCTTTTTATGGGAAGAATTGTTAGTGGTTGTGGAAATGACATGTTTGTGTAAATGTTGTAAATTTTTTTTCACTCAGAGGCTTCAAATGGTTTGTTTAATAATTGAAATGTAATTAATATTTTATGATGCCCCTAAATCCAGGTCTGGGACAAGGGTAAAACAATAAAACATTGGAAAATGTTAATTAAAATCAACATCTGAAGTAAACTACTGATTATTTAATTATTAAACTCATAATTATCTTTGAACTAACAGGTATCAAAATTGTTTTCATTTTTAAGTGCTTGACAACCATCTTCTATTTGGCAGGTGCCAATCTATGAGATGAGAAATTATGGGAGGGACAACCTCTTGGGGGCGCTGTTGATAGCAGGACAGTTTGTCATCCCCGAAGTGAGACAGTCCTTTGTTCTTACTGCCAGATGTATCAGTAGCCTGTACAAATGCAGTATACAGGGTACCATAAAATATTTACTTTTTTTTAAATGCAATTTTAGAGCATGTTAACGTTGTATTATTTTCAACCCTCCACCCATTTTATTTACAGTGTCATTCAAATCTGGAGTTAGTTTCCCAAACATGAAATGAATAGCACTTAAAGTATATTTTATTTCATAAATGCTATTCAGGTTTTCACGTCTGTTGTTAAAAAAAAAATGACGTAAACAAACAGTGCTCACGTGTAGCCACCTGTACACCACCCATCAAACAAGTGCGTACAAGTTCAGACGTCCCTATGATAAGGTGTTCCAATGAGGGCAGACACTAACTAAGGGGGAAAGTACTGTGAAATTTGATAAAAAGATATTTAAAATGAGTTGAAGACAAGAATCTATATTTTTCTGTCTTTATTTCTTTTTCTGTCTATATATTTTTTGGGCAATATATGTTGGATAGACATAATACATGTACATATCACTGAGTAGTTTTGTATTTTAGGTGCTGTTCTTTTAGGTTTTAAATTTTAAATGCAGCGGTTCAATAAAATGTTCTAAAGTCTAAATGTTCAGTGTAATATATGTTTTGCAAGTATATCCAAATTATTTAAGGAAATTGTGTAAGATAGTATAATGCAAGATGTTGCTATCACTGCTTGAAATTTCATAACGTCATCCTTGGTGTTGATTTTGTTCTGTTATTCTCTTTCTTTAGACATGTAATAATTAACGTTTTGTTCAGTTTTACTGTTTAGTTAACTGGGATACTATGTGGCGAGCCAACACAACTGCTAAATTCACAGTCAACACACAGATGAACCGTAATGTGGGTCTCCTGCGGCTTTTCCCCGGAATCACTGCTGAAACAGTAAGGCTGTGTGGTAATATCCCCTTTATTTGACTCATCTGCATTCAGCACATCCACGTCCAGTTGTTTGTGAACCTTAAATGACAAAACATTTGAAGGAAATTGAAGTTTATCAAGTTTAAAGAAAGAATTTAGGCCTGGTGCTCTTTTCCATTTAATTTTAATTTGTAACTTTTCCAAAACTACTTAAAAGCTTCTAAAGCAGAATCTCAGAACATTGTTGTTTTTTATTCAAATCTGGTGTGATTTGTTTTAATGCACAAAGTTCATTTTGAAAGATTTGAAAGTGAACACACATTAGACTGATGAAACACAGTTCTATTAAAGACTTTTCAGTCCATTACACCAGTCTATAGTACACTTTTGTGGGACACATTTGATATTTCTGAACCTAAGTTGCCCAAGTTTTCATTCACATTTGTTGTATGAAGAAGGTCAGCTTGGTCACTCTGCAAACCATCTTTGTATTCTGGATGCTGACATAGTTATCATTATAGTTTTCTTTCTAGTTATCGTTCTTTGTGTGAACAGGCCTTAGGTCCCATTGCACATGATTTTTCTGGTTGAATATTTTTGTCTCTCAGAGATGTTTTATTCTGGTGAATGCTCTTTCTGATGACAAAGAAACTTTAAAAGCACCAAAACTTATACTGTAAAAATCATACTTTAAATTTGTTTAACTAATATAAATATATATATATATATATACTTGTATAAATATCACCATTTTAGCAAGAGGTTCAGATGTTTCAATCATTTCTGGTATTTGCTCAGGTCAGGGCCTTCCTGCAGCCACCTATGGAGAGGATAGTTCTGGAGACCTACGGCAGTGGTAATCCCCCTGACAATCGCGCAGACCTGCTGGAGGAGATCCGTAAAACATCAGCAAGTGGACTTATCATGATCAACCCCAGTGTCTCAGGGGCTCAGTGTTAGCTGTTAGCTTGTGAATAACTCCTATGTGCTGGCCAGAAAAGATCTCAGTACGCAGGAATAAAAGAAGGTATGTACAGTATTCTGTTCGTGAAAATGTTTTTAATCACATGTGTGTTTCTCCAACTAGTATCTCCTTCCTCATTTATTGTGCTCCAGTTGTTTATTTATAAATTTTTTGTTTTTTTTGTTTTTTGATTTATTGTTTTGTATTGGCAAGACAAAGAAGTTCAGCTTTATTAAAAAAGAAAGTCACTTTTACACCCCATCATTTCTACAAAGATTTTATCATAGATAATTGGCAGAAATGAGTTTTGTTGGTTGTCAAAAAAATTGAAAAGATGCAATTGTCCTGTGATGTATTTATATACGCTGTTGGACATTATTAATTGAAAAATGACACCAAATAAAAAGTGTTTTAAGGGAGTTGAATTTTTCAAGTCCACACAGCCAAAAGTCCACACAGTTCCTTCAAAGGAACACCTAAAATAGCTTTATCAGAAGTTTATATCAGGGCACTTTTGTTTCTCTAGGAGAAACTTTCTCTATATAGTGCAAGGCATGTTATTTTAAACTGTCAAAACATGTTATTTGCTCAAAAGATGATATTTGCTCAATCTTCGTGGTGAGATGATAGCTGACCTGGAGGGGGCAAAACTGTCTCCTAGTGACAGTCGTTTTATACAAGTTTTTGCCAAATCTCTCAGCATCAGCTGTAAAGAGGTAAGTGGGCCATATATGCAGTCTCTCTAGGAAGTTGTGGGCTAGATGTGCGCCAGTTTAAACCAACACAATGATTTTTTGTTGGTTTTGCAGAAGGAGTACATTGAGTTGTGCTTGCTTGTGATTTGAGGTATATTTTATCAAATACAAAAAATGATACGTCTTTCGGTATAGAGCACTGATTTGAGCATGGCCTATTATGATGGCCGAACCCCTCTCCACATCGCTGCATGTGAAGGGCATCTAAAAGTGGTGGAGTATCTTTTGGGTCAGGTGGCCACTGTCTACGCCAAAGATCATAAATACTTATAAAGGGATACACCCCTTTGCAACGCTGTTTGCTTCAAGTAAGGCAGGTGGTTCAGCTTTGCATGTACTTCATGCTTTACAGCGTTTGTGAATGTGTATGTAACAATGTTCTACCATAACTGAAGGTTTACAATTGTTTTTGTCACGGCTAGCACGTGAGTGTTGCGATGTGTGTGTGTCCAAACTTCTGGCCGAAAGTTATGTAAAACAATGATTAATTTTTCTTATTTAATGTTTTAGTTCTTTTTCTCTTCCTTATTTTATATTTAAATGTATGCATTTGGCAGACGCTTTTTGTAACATGTTCCCTGGAAATCGAACCCACAACTGCTAACGCATAACACTTGAAGAGTCATAACACTTTCAAAAACCAACCCACAATGAAGCATAGAAAGAAATTCATACTGTCTTCCTGTCAGTCTCTGTTGCAGTAAGAACTGCTGAAACCAAGTGTAGGTAGCTGCAGCTTGGAGTAATGGGCGTGCCGAAAGGTAGGGCCATGCCGAAAGGTCCTTACAATTGGTCTGTGCCGAAAGGTCTTTACAATTGGGCCGTGCCGAAAGGTCTTTACAATTTGTTGTGAAAGCTGTCTGTTCCGCATAAAGGCAGGACATAATCTTAATTGCAATTGGTCTACAGATTAAAAGGAAGCAATAAATCGTAAATAAATACATTCCTTCAATGTAAAAATAGCGATAATGATATTAAGAATATAGATTTAAAAGTTTTTATTATTCGAAAGTATCTTCGGAACGTCTGCATGACGTAGGTTACTGATGTCATGACTTCTGCGAGTTTAGGTCCCATAGAATGATTAATCATCAAAATAAATAATCAAAAACTAATTGAAATGATTATTTTAAGGATACAAAGGTCCCTTAATACTGTCGCACTAGTTGTTCCTAAATTGGACGTTTTTACTGTCTATTACCATAGATATTGGTATTGGTTACACTTACCAAATACATAATAAAATCAGTGATTTCTACTCTTTAGAACTAAGATTTACAATTGTTTTTTTTTGTACCTTCACTGAAAGTGCACTCAAACTAATTAAACTAATTTTGTTTTGCCTGATAGACCAATATATATAATTTATTAAACAGCCCGGCTTCGTAACACTACCTGGCCATCAAAATGCCCTTAACCTTCCTGAACCAGGAAACTAGGATGAAATCTAGCTCTTTTTTCACTGTAATACTCTACAAACCATCAGCAGCATCTAAACATTGTTTAAGAACAAGTTTAAGAGTAGGGGGTGTTTAAATAACAGTGTCCAGAGGCAGATAGAAAGTATGTGATTAGAGATGGTTCTTTAGATTAGTGATAGGGAAGATCATATCTAACATGTATTCCCCTATATTTTCATGTTTAAAACCATTAAGGGATTATTAATCTAAGAAAAGTGTCATTTTAAATTCTTCATTTTATATACATACACACAGGATGATGTCTGACAGAATCCAGACTTGCTCTTTTCCACACAAGGAATGTATGGCCCGGCTTATGTTCCACATCCCTAATCTCCTGAAGCCATATAGATCTGTGTAAGAAACAGACCAAAATTTAAAGATTCAATTGTACCGTTTCTGTAGTATGTAATATACAGTACAGTATATCTGCAATCTGTTTAACTGAAACCACTTTACTAGGACTACATCAAATGCCTAAGATGTAGCCCTGCCGTAAGGAGTCCACATAATCATTTTACACATTAGCATACACTTCAGTTTGTTGGCGGACATAGTTTGTACCATGACGTAAAGAAATTACACTTACAACACCTCTTAAATTTAAGATGGGTACATAAGTCATGCTTGCTTTTTTCCAATAAACATATGTTTTGTACAGTTCACAACATATCCATTCACATGAAAGCACTACCTCGTAAAATAGTTGTTTTTCCATAAGAACAAGTTGGCCCAACAGAATGTGAGTAAATAGAATTACATTTCTGAGTGAACTGTTTCTTTAGACATGAGTCGTGTATGTCTAGTCATCAGTGGAGATGCCGGAGTTACGGCAGCATTTTGTTCTGTTTGCTGTGCAAGTCCAGACATGTTTCTTCTGTTAAAAACAATGAAAGGTTCATCTGTTCAACTCTCAGTCTCACTTTGAGTCTCTGAAAATTACAGGCATATGTTTCCTTTAGATCTACAGTGACACAAAGTGACTTTCCAATTAGCAATATCTGATTGAACTTTTGAGTATGGATTTTTTTCATTAACTGGGGCAATACGTTGAGAAGTAGGAGAAAGGGAAGAGAGAAAAAAATGGGTGTTTTCTAAACCAGCCCTACCTGATTCAAGTTTCATGTCTGGCAGATACTCTGACTAGTGAAGAGAAACAGAACAAACTGGATGGGTGACTGCCACAAGATTTGTCGGAGCTTGGTTCGAAAGACTGCCACAGATGGGTAGGGCCAAAACCGAGGTCTGAATACCCGAAATAGATTAAGGAACAACCACACCCAAATTCTATGCAAGAACAAATGAATATAATATAAATTTATATATTTTATAATTTATAAATTTGTATAAATTTCATATTATAACTAAGTTAAGCTGCAGAGGCATGGCTCTGTTCATGTGCTCTGCTCATGTGATAGTTTTGCAGGGTTTAATTAGATGCCCCTACTAGTATCATTTTAGCACAAATGGTGAGGGACTGTATAAGTGTTTTCTTAAATCAAGTAGCTTGTTAAAGAGAAGTGTTCTATTATTTTTCAAACAGTAGGTGATTAAACATATAAAAAATCCCATTTATTTAATTTGAAGAAGGGATCCTTATTTAACTACTGGAATATCATAGAGATTAGGGGTGAGGTCTATTGACCTGGGCCTCTGAGGTTTTGATATTCAAACACCTGCTGAAAATATGCGTTTTTACAGTTGTCATAAAAGTTTGTGCAGCCAATAACAGCAAGTTTCCTGGCAAACAGAGGTATATAAGTAAACGTCCTGTTTTAATATTCCCTTAATTGCAGGCTACACCTCTCTTTCATACCCTTATCTTTTGGCTGGCATTAAAATCACACTTAAATGCAATTGTATTGAGTTCACAATGATTTCTTATGTGTCTTTTCTTGTCTCTGCGTGTTTAGACATCTGTGTGTGATAGGCAAAAGGTCATTTAAACCTGAACAATAATCAGGGTTTATTAAAGGTGTTTAAGGCAAGTTCTAATACTGTTGTTCATACTTGGTAGTGGCGGTTCTACATTGAATTGCGCCCCGGGCGAGACTCCCTCCCGGCGCCCTCTGACAACTACCCCACCTCCCGACAACTAACTCCTTCCCGGCGCCACCCGACCACTTCGCGCCACGCCCCCCGCCATGGCACATATGATTTTTTTTTCCTCCAAGTTCGTGTGCCGCCCCCCACGTGACAAAAAAATGCCGCCCCGTTCGCCCATGCCTAAAACCGCCCCTGATACTTGGGAATTAACACTAACTCCTAACATCATAGTATCATGTGGCTTGATGAGGAGAGGTGTTCTATTCTTATTCTGGATTTACTTTTCCTGATGAATAAAAATATGCCCTAAAAGGCCATAGATTTCAATTAAAGAAAGGACCTGGGCTGCATTTCTCATTGTGAGCCTAGGTTGATTGTAGAGACCATTGGTGTCAATTGGTGTTGTCAAAATACTAAGGCTTACGTTGCTTTTAAGAAACACATCCAATCAAGAATATTACAGAGATCTGGGGATCAGACCAGACTGACTAAAACATCCCTGAAACCACTCAGAAAGCACATAGGAATATACTTTTGTACATTTACTTTGCATTGTGTATGCAGGTTGTCTCTGTTTAAAAATGGAGGTCAGTTGAAGTTTGGAAGTTAGACCTTCCTATACATCACCTCTCTGTATGTCACATTTCTGTCTCTGGAAGCATAAGGATGTGGTGAAACTGTTTAGGAAGACTGGAGCTCACTTCTCTCGTGATGAAATGGAGGATGCTGGGATGAGATGTGCAGGTCTTTACACACACACACACACACACTCTGTTTTACATGCCCCCTTCCTCAATAGCATTTACTCAGGTCTGACCAGTAATTCAGGGACTTTCATAAGTATTTAGAATGCTCCCAAACAACATTGCATTGAGACAGCAGAGATGTTTATGGAATTTGGATCTAAACACAACAAGTGTCATGTGGTATATCAAATCAACATCAGGTTTTTTGTTAAGTCACTTAAGATTTTTAATTACTTAGAGCCTAAACTATAAGCAGTAAACCACAAGCTGTGCATGAAAGTAATTTCACGATGGGTAAAGTGGTGTTCTTAAGCACGACTCGACCCAAGGATTGTAAATTTACTAACGCACAGTCTTGTAGCTTTTATCTACCAATGGTACAGCAGCATAGAGTACAAATAATAATCACAAAAAAATCACTTTGCTAAGTAATTTAGTTAAATTATTACATTTAGTTCCAAAATGATATGGTGTTTTAGGTTGACAAGCAATGCAGCACCTTATATAATATATCTATATATGTATTATTTTACAATGGTTCATCCAGTCAGAATTGTAAGGACAACAGTTTTTCAGGCAGTGCAGACATGGTGGAATTTGGAGCTTTGTTTTGTCAGATATAGCATACATCTGGGGATAAGTTTGTCCCCAAAGTGTAGTTAAGCACACACACACACTTGTTTGACTATATTATTGAGGTCATTCCATTAATGTAATTTTAGTCTAATCATATTTTCTATCCCATAACCCTACATCTTAATCTAACCCTCCCAGGAACATGCGTGGCATGATTTATAAACCTTTTCATTTAGTAAGGACCAGTGCCCCCACAAGATGGTTGTCATGATGCCCCCATAAGATGGTTGTCATGATATTTCACTTAGTTAGTGAGGACATTTGATCCTCACAAATGTCTAAACCTGTACACAAACACACACACAAATACAATAATTCATCATTACCATATACTACATATACCTAAATTTTTTTCAAGACTTTCAGGATAAGTTGATTGATTTTATATTTTCATTTATCTATTTGCTGCTGTTCTTCTCACCATCAGGCAGATGAGGGTGAGGAAATGCATGCATCAACAAGGAAAAATAGAGGTGCTGGCATACACTTGACATAGACCTGTAAAAAAGGAAACGTTCATATACAAATGAAAATTCTCTATAATTTACTCTGCCTTATGCCATGTATATGACTTTCATATAAATGACTTTCTTTCCTTAGCCCACAATCAAAGTTGGAGTTATTTTAAATAATATCGTGGCTCTTCCCAGCTTTGTAATGGCATTGAATTGTTTTTGAGATTTGCTGTTCGATATACAAAGCACAATGTAATATGGTCCTGTCTTTTGTCTTTAAATAAGTGTAACATCTGTATTGTTCATTCATAAATGACGTCTTTGTGGCATGATTTGGGGTGTACTTTAAGTGAACAGAAAATTTAAGTTAATAGCTTTAACAACAAAATAAATCCTCTTTCTTGCAGCCAGTATTTGAGGAGAACGATGAAGAGGTAAACTGTATATTATTTAGCATGCTTTATGTTTATATATTCTGAAGAAGTTGTAGTTCATGCCGAAATGTGATTGATGATTGATGACTGGCATGTTCTAGTTTATACGGATGCATCCAACAGTAGCTGGAGTAGAATAAAATAAATATTTTACTTAACATCAAGCAATGGTCATACCATTGTCGGCCTTTGTGAAACAAGTACCTTGCTAATATTTCTTATGTTCATAAATTATGGACAAACTGAACTGGACTGTGAACTGAATTCATTTTAGCTGAAATTGCGATACATTGAATTTTCACTGATAAAGACTGACCAACTGTAAAGCCGAAAAGCGGAAGGAATATTTGTTTATAAATGCTTAAATTGTGATGTTAAAATTGTACACAGACACATAGTACACAGAATGTTAATTTATCCACATCTATTTAAAATGATTCTATTTAAAATGATTAAACAGTTATTACTATAAAACTATTGGTTTTGCGTTGCATAGCTTTTTTTAAAGTGTCACATGGCATGCATTTAACATTTTGATGTTTATTTAAATATGATTATTTTTTGAAAACATGAAACTGTCAAAGATGTCCGAACCACTTTTCAAATGTTCTCATTGTTTGGTTGCTCTATTATATTATATTTTCAAAAGATTGTCCATCACAAATATAGCCGATCAGTATACAGGTTTGCACAATACAATACACAGTTTAAGTTTAATTGAGGACATATGCAATATTAATAATATTAGTACATTATTTTCAACATTTACCAACACATTTATAATAAAAAAATGTATCTGGTAACATTAGTTACAGCACAATCAACTTACCCGAATAGATAATGAACAATTGTGTTTGCATTAACATTAACAAAGATTAGTATATAATATATTGTTCATTGTTTGTTTATGTTTGCTAATACAGTAACTTTAATGAATGAGGTCTTATTACCTATGCATGTAAGATAATTATAATTACTACAGACTATCCCAAACCTTAATAGAACTTTAAATAATTTAACATTTTGATGTTTATTTAAATATGATTATTTTTTAAAAACATGAAACTGTCAAAGATTATTTGATTTTAATCAGAGAAACTGGAAAAATAACTAAAACTGCTTTAAAAAGTGCAGTATGCACATGGCTGTTTTTAGCATGAAAATGGCTGACAAGTGTAAACATACATTATTTTCTTTATCATCTTCCTACATCTTACATGTAGTGACATTTAGAACTCTCTAATATATTTTGTACAGACATGCTTTTTATACTGGTTCCTATTTTGCAGTAACTTAAACTGCAGCCATGTTGACTTTTGAAGTATAGAAGTGTGCATACTTCTTATCTGTTCTCTAGAATGGTGAGTTTATCGAGTTCACTGCCTGTCCGACAAGATTCTGAGGAGGCCATCCTGCTTGCTTTTACTTCCTGGCATGAACACTTATGCAGTTGCTCACATTTAAAAATTAAATGTTTTTTATGGTTTTCTCCTTAAAGCATAAACAGCAGTCAAAAAAGCACAAGTCTAACAGTTATTTTTTTAACCCACCCATCTGTAACATAAGCCTGTATGTCATCACTCAGATTTGTACTGTGATGTTGACAGTAAATCATATATCATCAATATATATTTCTGTATAAGCACATTTTGTCCAGTACTTCCAGTAGAATACCAGTAGAAAGTATTAATGTGTTGTCTGGGATAACGTCATGATTATGAGAGTGCATTTGTTTTACATTTGGAAAATGTAAAAATCTGAAACGGTTCCTTCTTTGTTCCTCACTGTTCACTATATACAGCAACTTCTGTAGTTTTTGTCATACTTATATTTGTTACCAATTGCACTTAGTTATGGTAATTATGGTTGATCACCATACATATATATATATATATATGGTTTAAGTTGTGCTACTTGTTAATGCAGTGTTTTTTACTTGTCAGTTTAGTGCTGACATGAATGTATTTTTAATCGTATACAGTATTATATATGGCATTAAAGTGTATAGATGTCTCTAAATACTGTATTTACAGTGATGCTGTAAAAGAAAACAAAGGAAGCAACTATCAGAAACAGTTTGTACACCAAATTTAATATTAATGTATTGCTGTCTGTTGTTTTTCTTTGCTCCTTAGTTTTGTTTTTATGTAAATCTCTTACCTATTCTGTTATGTTTGAATTTTACTGGACCTCAGGAGAAGTTACAATCAAATTGTTTTAAAGAGTTTGTAGTGTCAGTAGAATAGAGAAGGCAATAAATGTGTTTTTTTGCCAGAAATATAAAAAAATTGTCAAACACAAAGAAAAAAATAAAGTTATTGCCAAAAATGTTTTTGTTAAAATTTATAATTTTAACAGGATTTATATTATAAAGTTACATCTTTTAAAGTTATTCTTTTTTTTAAATAATAAAAATCATAACATTTATGATACTGTAGTTTGATTGTGTTAAGCACAAAGACAAAAGTTTTCAGAATAATTAACCAAAATTCACATTGAAGTTAAATCTGGTTTCATTCACTGCATGGAAACCGGGTTATAAAGTAAAGCAAATAGATGATAAATGGTAAATGACTCCTGTGACCTTCCACCCTTCTATTTTTACAAGGGTATTGTAAAATGGGGTATTGAATGATTTTGGTTTTACGTGATAATATGCGCAAAGTATAGAAACTTCAGCTAGCCTATACTTACACAAGGTGCCATTGAATTTACAGAAAAGTAGGACAGGTGCACTGTTTAAGCTAAACCTTTTACTGAAAGATTGTTGGGTTAATGAAACATTAGAAAAACCTTTTAAAGAAGTATTTGTCAAAGATGTTCACATATAATGCGATGCACTACACGTGCGCATCTAGGACACGTGTGAAAACGATGAGTATTGATTGATAATGTTCATATAATTATAGACAAGTGGATTGTTGGCCTATGAACATTAAGGATTTTATTACATAGTCATAAACTGAATTTTGAGATAATATATGCATAGGTTAAAACACACGTGTAAGTTGCAGTAGTGATTGCTTTTCCTGCCCCGACAACCCAGAAAATCCAGTCGGACCAGAAGAGTCGCCATTCCAGTCTGAATGAAAAGACCAGTGTAAATTGTACACGTACCACGCAGTATAAAAGACAACTGCACATCATAAAAGGTGTATATTGAGGCGAGGACACTTCCAAAAGAACTGCCCAGCAACGATGTTTTACTTTTATCATTTTATTTTTTGCTTGTCTTGGGACTCATGTATCTTGAATGGATGATGTGAACCAGGTGTTCCAAAAAAACGTTCGTTTCTAAACAGAACATACTTTTCTAAAAGTATGGTGCGAGGGGTCGCATGCGACGGGCGCGTCTTTGCAATCGTGGCGTCGCGTCTAATACTTCTGTCGCCGCTTCACGCATTAAGGTAAAAGTAGTTCATCTTTTAAAACGTGTCTCGTTCAGTTCCGTTCCGTTGCCTTCAGTCTTGCTGATTTTGAGTACAAGAATTAGTTCTGTGTGACTGCAGTCTGACTGAGCTGAAGACGAGGTCCTGCATACGTTCAGATGTGGAAGGGACTTTGATTTTGTCTCTCTGGTGCAGTGGTTCTTAGCAGTTCAACAGTTCTATCTCAAAATTGTGAAATGTTTAGGACCACTTGATCAGGCAGGCACTGCCACTGGTTCCGGGACAAAGAGGAAACGATCAATTGCTTCTGTGCGTATTTGTTGGATACGATGCAAGCTGACCCTATGTTTAACAACTTTGTTGTTTAAAAATAATTTTCAGATATAGAGGCGGTAGATTATGGTTTTATTCTATTAATTAAAACTTAAATTATTAAAATTACTTTTTGCTGCAGACGTTGTCTTGCTGTGTTTTAGTATACAATGTAAAGCTAAAATGACTTTGTAACTTTCCCATTGCCACAATATGTTATAGATTCTCTCCTTTCTTTTTCGTTTCTGTGTATATTATTATTAATGTTTGGATGAATGACGTCAGGTGAAATGGGCTAGAATATTTATATATATATATATATATATATATATNTGGGATAGAATATTTATATATATATATATATATATATATATATATATCTTCTTGAATATTTCATATTTAATCATTATCTCAAGTGACATGACATGCTTTCAAGTGGTATCATTAAATATACTGTAATAGAAAATATCCCAATTGCTTGTCCATTGTGTCTTTTAGCTACAACATATAACTTTATTGCATCAATTTATTTTAATGGTTTCAGTAACACTGAAAAAAGTTTAGAATATGTCAAGATTATAATATATGACTGCAGTATGAATACACATGCACATTTTCACACCTCCACCACCTCACACAAACATATACATTTGTTATCAGTTCAAATTCAAATATAAAATTACAAATATGGAAAGTTGTCAACAAATATGGTTGTCTTTTATGTAATAAAAGACAACCTTTTATTACAACCTTTAAGTTGCGTATGATAAGTCTCATTCGCTTTAAAAGTTTCTGTCGTTTCCTCTTATGCCCCCTAGTGTTTATGTGCCTCTTTAGCTCTAATGAATTGCTTGCGTGCTTTCACGATTTCACCTTTTCAAGATCAACAGCTTCTCCAAAGCAAGAAGCAATTACAAAAGGATACACATACGAAACTGACCACTGGTCGTCGTTTTACACAGTGATGTGCTGTCCGTGGTGCTGAACGCAAGCCTTCCAAGTCTATTGGGTCCAACTAACGGCCTTTGCTTGCCAATTGACATTCGTTTGCCCACATGATTAAATTAACCAAGCGATAAGATTTAACACTTTGTCTTAAGGTTTGACAACGACTCGGTGCTCAACGACTAGGTGACGAGAGCAAATGAACACAAATAAACTCAAACTGCCATACAACTCGATAATTAAAATTATCGCGTCTGAACAGTTTTATCAGTTCATTAGGTAGGCAAAAGGTGACCTGTAACCTTGCTTTTAATGAGGGAGCCCACAAAACCATGCAGATAGGCTGGAGGCTGTGAATCAAACTCCTTCTTCATTACACCTATAAAACTGTAACTGAGTCTCGGAATCAGGGACAAAACAGGAGGGACTGAAGAAACATCTCATAAATTAAAAGTAAAAGTGGCATCCTTTAAAACTTATTAAATGGTAAACGGTAATGCTTGTATTTTATAATTTGTTCTGCTCTTCGTGTAGCATGTATTAGTGTTTTGACCCATTTTAACCTATATAACATTTTTTTTTTGGTTTCCAGAGCCAGTAAAGTTTCCTTTCCAGACATAAGTCTTAGGTTCTCATGACGTTCCAAACAAATGATAACACAATAATAATAATAATTATATTATATTGATAATACAAATCAATATAATACAATACAATCATAAAGGAGCCAAATACTAAGGGGAACTCTCTGTGTTTGCTAGAAAGCAGAGAAAAACAAATGATAAAACATCTAAGCATGTAATACTAGATGCATATTAACGAAACATGCACCCAACAATAATAAAATTGTTCTGACCCATTTAAAGTTAATTGCCTTGCATTAAACAAGCCATCGTGGAGTGCGCCGTGGTGAGTTAGAGTGGAAAATATTTTTGTGGTCCTGACGAGCAGCCCGGAGTGATTTGCCTACACGCATAAGGGCAACAAATGTCGAGATGCGCTCCCGTGGGACTCGGTCTGCGGAATTTGCTTCTCCCAAAGTTTTTTTTTCTCCATCTATATATCTTTGTAGTTTTGGTTCCTTGCCACTGTCGCCCTGTTGGTTTGCTTGCTGGGAGACTGCTGACATCTAACTTAGCCTAGGGTTTTGTAAATTGTAAACGTCTGATATTTTACTGTATATATTTTATGTATGTATGTATGTATGCTGCTTTTGCATGTTGTGTAGTTCATGGTACTATTGCAAATCCCTTATAGCCCTG